>OVBE01007321.1:0-15062 GCA_900406425.1 Iberis pinnata
AATATATATACAAAAACGAAAAAAATTCCTCGTCAAAATACGGGTTTCCACAAGCATTTGATCATTTTGGTCCATGTTCTGAGGTGCCAGTTCACTCTTGAGGTTGGAGAATTTAGTCTCAGCTGGTATTACTGCCTCGGTTTCGTACACTAAAGCAAATGGTGAGTCATTGGTTCCTCTTGTGGGTGTCGTTCGGTAGGACCAGAGTACTCCTTCCAATTCGTCTGCCCATCTCCCCTTTTTGGCGTCTAGTTTCTTATTTAGTCCGTCCAAAATTGTTTTGTTAGCGGTCGTTGGCCTGTGGGTAATACGGGGTGGAGAACGTTAAATTTATGCTCATTCGTTCGCATAAGTCTTTGAATCTATCTGAGGTGAATTAGGGGCTGTTATCGGTGTGGATTTTGTAGGGGATCCCATGTCGGTAAATTATGTTTTTCCAAATGAAGGATTCCATGTTCTCGGATTTGATCTTGGTGAATGATTAAGCCTTTATCCATTTAGAAAAATAATTTGTTAGGACGAGGAGGAACCGTTTTTGTTTCGACTTGTGCATTGGGTCAATTAAGTCCATGGACCATCTCATGAAAGGGTATGGTGTTGTGATGGATTGCATATCCTCGATTGGTATGTATATCAACGACGCGTGCTTTTGGCATTTCTTGAATTTCAGAGCTTACTGTTCGCAGTCCGTGATCATAGTTGGCCAGTAGTATCCATATCTTTTTTATCTTGAATGCCAGTGCTCTGCCATCTAAGTGGTTTCTGCATGCTCTGTCATGAACTTTTCTTATTATCTTCTTTGTCTCATGACTGAATATGCACTTTAACAGCGGGCCACATACGCTCCATTTTAAAGGTTTCCGTCTAATTGAGTGTACCTAGCACTTTTGGCTTTGAGTTTCTTGGCGTCCCATTTCTTCGGTGGTAAGATTGCGTTTGTGATGTATGCCAGTATCTCGATTCGCCAATCTATCTCCACTTCGACCTCATCTGTTTCCATTGGAACTACATCTTCTTCGACATCCTCAGGATCTGGGTTGGTATTGTATTCTTCAATTGTGTCATGTATTACGCATGTGGCTTTAGTGATTGATATGTTGGGTTTGTCGATAGTTTCAATCGGTATGACTCTGGTCGTTTGGCGGTCCGTAGTTGATGCCAGTGCGGCTAGGGCGTCAGGGGATATGTTTTCACCTCTAGGGATTTTAATTTGGTCAAAGTCCGTAAATTCATTGCAAATGGTTTTCACCACACCTAGGTATGCTTCCATTCTGTCGTCTCTTTTCTCATATTCCCCACTGAACTGGTTCGCAACTAGTTGGGAATAACAGTAGGCGGTTACTCGCTTAGCTCCAATTGTCGTTGCCAATCGTAGTCCAATAATTATCGCCTCGTATTCGGCTTCATTGTTTGACGCTGCGAAGTTTAGTCAGAATGACTGCTCAACCATCTCCCCGGTTGGGAAGACCAACTGTACTCCCACTCCAGAACCATGCTTCGAGCTCACACCATCTACGTATTGTGACCACTTTGCTACGTCTGGCTCTACTACTGTGTCCATCTCTAGTGGTAGCTCTATTAGGAAATCTGCTAAGACTTGAGATCTTGCACAAGTTCTGCTTTTGAATTCTATGTTGTGGTCGCTGAGCTCGATGGCCTATTTGGAAAGTTTTCTCGACTGGTTCGGACTGTGTAGGGTCATACACAGCGGCTGGTTTGAATACACAACTATTGAGTACGATTTAATAGGATCGTAATTTCTTTACGGAATGCACTGCAGCTAGGGCTAATTTTTCTATTGTCGGGTATCTGGTCTCGGCATCGTCTAGGATTTTGCTGAGGTAGAAAATTGGCCTCTGGTCGCCTAGCTCCTCGCATAAACAACTGAGCTGATTGCATGAGACATCAACGTGATGTAAAGATATAAAGTTTCTCCCTCATGCGGCTTCGAAAGGACCAGGCGTGTCATCAGGTAGGGTCTTAACTCTTTGAATGCTAATTCGCATTCTTCATTCCAGATGAACTTCTTGTTTCCCTTCAGGAGGTTATAGAATGGAAGGCATTTTTCTGTTGACTTAGATATAAACCTAGTCAGGTCGGCTATGCGTCCGGTTAGTCTTTGTATTTTTCTCATGTTTTTGGGTGAAGGCATCCTTAGCAACATGTTGATTTGCTTGGGGTTTGCTATGATCCCCCTCTTGGTCACCAGGTAACCCAGGAATTCCCCTGAGGTTACTGCGAAGGTGAACTTAGTCGGGGTCCAACTTCATCCTGTAGGTGTTGAGTATTTTAAAACAGGTGCGTAGGTCACCCACATGGTTTGTCTTCGTCAGAAGATTTGACAAGCATATCGTCTATATAGATTTCCATCGCCTTTCCCAGTTGCTTCGAGAACATCTTGTTGACCAAGCGTTGGTAGGTTGCGCCTGCATTCTCCAAGCCAAAAGGCATTACCTTGTAGCAATATATGCCTCTGTTCGTAGTGAAAGCGGTTTTTCCCCTGTCGTCTGGGTGTATGCGTATCTGGTTATAACCCGAGAAGGTGTCCATAAACAAGAGCAGCTTGTAGCCAGTTGTGGCTTCGACGAGCTGATCTATATTTGGCAATGAGAAATTGTCCTTGGGACATGCTTTGTTCAAATCGGTGAAGTCTATGCATACTCTCCATTTTCCATTCTTTTTCTTTACTACTACGGGGTTTGCCAGCCATTCTGGATATTTCACCTTGGTGATTGAACCTGCACCCAACAACTTCACCACCTCGTCTTTGACTGTCTGAGCCCGCTCAGCTCCCAACTTGCGCTTTTTCTGTTTAACCAGCTTGTAAATCGTGTATGCGTTTAGCTCGTGAAACACGATGTCTAAGCTTATTCTGGGCATATCCGTCATTTTCCACACAAAAGTGTGTTTGTTTTCTTTGAGGTAAAGGATTAGCTCCTCTTTCAAATCCTTTTAAAGTTTTGATCCTATGCCAATGCAACGCTCCGGGTATCTGCAGTATTGCATCACCTCATCGAGTTTGGGTTCCTCGTACATCGATTTCACAGGCGGGGCGGGCTACCCAATCTGTAGTTGCTATAAGACCTTCTCTCTGAGTTTGAGTTTGGCTAGGTAGCAAGCTCGAATTGATCTTTGGCGCCCTTTGATTTTTTTAATCCCCTCCTTAGTGGGGAATTTGACGCACTGGTGGTACGTAGAAGGGACGGCCTTCATTGCATTTATCTATGACGTTCCGAGGATTGCGTTGTATATTGCTGGTTTGACAATCACTATGAATTCAATCATCCTCGATACCCCAGTTGCGTGCATTAGTAATTTGATAGTTTCGATCGTCATGGAGGTCTCGCTGGTGAAACCGGTCAATGGAGCAAGTGGTCCTTCAATTCGCGAAAGATCTATGTTCATTTTTGCCAAGGTCTCTTTGAAAATCAAATCTACCGAGCTCCCTGTATCTATGAGTACTCTTGCGATCTCATACTCTTCTAAGATTAGCTCGATGACTAGTGGGTCAGCGTGAGGCACGTCGAGTCCTATTGTGTTCATCTCGTCGAAAGTTATAGGTTCTCCTGCCTCTTGAGGCTTGATTCGTTAGTTCTCTCATGATGCCGCCCTGCGCCCATATGATTTTGATTGCTGTTACTAAATTTAGGCCAAACTGATGATTCCCCATGATCATATTAATCCGCTTTTTGAATGGTGGGGTTGGCTCCATTTGAGGCAGTTCCTCTTGGTTTCGTTTCGGGAGGTTGGCATCTTCGGTCTGGTCCTTTGTCCCTTGCTGGGGATTCACTGCTTCCACCTTGTTGGGTTCCACCAATTCCCTGGACTAGTACTTGCTGAAAAGGAATGACTTGAAGCTTCTGCATGCTTCAGTGGAATGTCTGTCCTGATTATGATATTCGCAATGTTTTTTTATATTTCCTTGTTCTTCAGGCCGTTTCCATTGATTCCAAGGTCCATTTTTGGGCTTCCCTGCGAATAGTGTATGGTTGCCTGCTGGGGGGTTTCGCCTTGGGGCAGCGGCCTGAGTCACTTGATTTTTTTCTAGGGTTCGTTTTCGCATTTCGGTTAAATCCTCTTCTATTTGTTCGAATACTTTTCCCTATTGGAGTGTGTCGTCAATCATTGCTGGCGGGTTCAGTATTAGATCTTTTCTAAATTCAAACTCTCCCTAGACCGCGTTTTTGAGGACGGCAATCGCGGCATTATCAGTGACTACCACTCGGGATATCACCTCTTTGAACCTGTCGATGAATTGTCAGAGGGGATCATTTGAACCAGGAGTCATGTTCCACATGTCTGCGTCTGAGATGTCCCTCTTAATGTACACCGAGTAATGCTCTAAGAACATCATGCTCATCTGGTTGAAATTGTGGATCGAACCCTCAAGTAGCCTTGAGAACCAGGTGAGTGCTAGTCCCTGGAGGTGCTCACTGAACAGTTGACAATACCTTGTGTCCTTCTCGTGTTCGTCAAATTGCGCCAGTCCGACTGCGATTATGAAGGCGGTCATGTACGCGCTGAGATCCATTTTTCCTTCATAAAAGGGGATTTTGATTTTCCCAGGTTCCGCACTCTGTCGTTCTGTATGTGTGGGGCTAATGGCTTGGTGAACCTTGGAGTTCATTTGTCGGACTGCCTCCTGAAGAGAATCCTTCATCTCCTGGATTTCCCAAATCGATCGCTGTGGTCGCTTGTCAGAGCGAGAAGGTGGGGTGTGGGCGCCCTCCTCATACCTCTCAGATTCTTCCTCAAACTCCTCCGATAGGTCGGTTTGGTCTTTTTTGCCTTCTAAAGCCTCAAGGCTTGCGGTGCGAGTTGGCTATTTGGTTTTGTCATCGTTTTGGTTATCCCTTTGGTCGGATTGAACTCCTTCGAGGTCGCCATTGGGTGGAGTATCCGTGGTGTTAATGCGGCGTTCTTGCGTCTTGACTGAACGCAGGGTTGGAGTAAAGCGTAGCCTCCTGGAATGTTCTCCTGAGGTGGCGTATCATCCTGAGGAGGTCCTAGTCAAGCGGTGTTGTGAAGAAGTTGCTCGGTCTAGGCGTTTGGTCATTAATTTGGTATGGTCTGCAGACTCCTTCGCCATTTGGTCAAGCCGATCAAGCAAGGATTTGTTCAAGGCATCTTATGTCTCAAGTTTGTCGGACATGGACTGCACGGATTAGAGGAGTGCTTGAATCGTGCTGGCATATCCGTCAGGCGGCCTTGATGCATTTTCGATCATGGTGAAGTCGGATCTGGCTGCGGTTTTCCTTTCTGCGTTAAGGAACTCTTAACTCCCCACAGACGGCGCAAATTTTTGGATGCTAAAACCCACAAAGTATTTTTATCAAGTTGATCTTAATGAGGAATTCGTTGTTCTTGTCAAAATCAGGAAAAAGACACAACATAAATTCAAATAGAAAGATAGAAAATAGGTTTTATTGATCTCGATTGTATGAATTCACACAACTAGTTGATTACACATTCTCAGTAAGAAAATAGTTCTAATTCTCTAACAGTAAATCGATGCCTTTTCATTCTCTCTCTTCTCGTTTTTATAACTCTCTTCGCCTAGCTCGGGTTGTTCCGATTTTCTTGGTTTGTTGAGCCTACTATCTCGGTGACTCCCTACAATCTCAGAACCATCATGACTTGGTCTCTACTTGCTCAGCTCGTGCTCACATTCTTCTCTGCTCGTCTGCGTCCTGAGTGCTCAGCCACATATCTTTTGTGCCCAGGTAGAAATCTGCTTGGTAGATCCTTCTACGCCTTAGTACGTGTTGTGCTGTCATCTGGAGAGTGAGACTAGCTAAGGAAAAATCGTGTTGAGGGGGTTTTGACACCAACACTTTGCTTCACCTCCAAAGGAACTGACAAAGTTTGATGAAGATGACAATTGCTGGTGAAAACCTTTTCCTCTAGTGGAGAAAGAGCCTCTTCCTCTGTTAACACCAAACCAAACTTGCGCGTGTTGTTTCCTCTTCCATGATTATCGTAATAGCCTGATTTGTTGTCACTTCTCATTGTGTTGAAGGCTAAATGTGGTGTGATTGCTGGTTCTGCAAAGTATGCTTGTATGCGGTTGTCATAGTTGGTTAACTTTGGCACCACATCTTCAAATGTGAGGTTAGGGTTGGTGTCCATTGTACCTTCCATGTTGGTCTTGATAGGCTCATGTTCTCGGCCCAAACCATATAGTGCTGCAAAGATCTTCATGTTTTCATGAACAAGGCTTCCTATTGATGAAAGTTGGTCACACAATGTTTTTACTTTTGTAAGATAGTCATTCATTGCATTTTCTCCTTTTGTTGTCGTTTGTAGCTTTCTTTGCAGCTCAAAGAGACGAGAATAAGAGATTCCGTTGAAGTGGTTTGACAGAGAAACCCAAACATCTGGAGCTGTGTTGCATCCAATGACAACACTTTGAATATCTTCAGAGAAAGACCCTAGTAGCCATGCCTTTACAACTTGATCTCCTGTGAGTCATTCTTGAAGATAAGGGTTTGGTATGATGGTTACTTCGCCGTTGATGCATGGAACTTCTAGTGTTGTTGTTGGTTGAGGTGTTGGCCTAGAAGTCCTTGTCCAACTAGGTAACATTCAAATTGGCTCTTCCATAAAATGTAATTCTTCTCGGTGAGCTTAATGGTAACGCAGTTGGATATATTCAAAGAGATGGACTTCTCCATGGCTCTGGTACCATAAAGAAGTGAGCTTTTGAGCGTGTAAAGACTAAAACTTTATTTCATTAAGCTTAACCTTTACAAAGATAGAGTAATGACTTTATATAGCCAAGACATTACATAAGTTTTAGACCTAATTGTTTACACATGTCACTCTGTAATTCCATCATCATTTGCGAGAGCATCAAATTTGTTTTGCACATGAATATGTGATGCTTGTCCTTGAATCTTGTCTCTTGCACAACTCACATTCACTCTGCTTTTTCCCAAGTCACACTTGTCCTCTGTTTGATTACTCTGTTTCGACTGTTGTGTAGTAGTGGGCTTATTGGGCCTGTTTTCAATTTCATCGAGAATGCCCACAACTTAAACCTTCTGTTTCATTGAGAGGCTTATTCACACTTAGTGTTTTTGAAGATGCATTATTAGATTCCAACGTACTGGTGATGATGATAGAGGTGCCTGAAGCTCCTCATTAATCTCCTCTTCCTTATTATGTGCTTGAAACCATTCCAAAGCTTCAATTTGGGCTCTCAATAACACTTGTTCAACATCAAAAGAATCACTATTAAACGCACTATTGTTTCTCCCTTTCCATATTTGGCAGATAATCCACGGTCATAAAAACTTGTTAAAATCTGCAATTTGAGACTCCTTATAGAGTGAGAGAAGGTAGGCGATGGTGAAGTAGAGTGAGCTAAACTGGAAATCCGATCCAATAAAAGGAAGTTTAGCTAGGTGCCACACTCTACAAGCACCAGGACACACGAATAAAATGTGATTTATGGTTTCCAATTCGTTGTTGCACAAAGAGCAAACTGGGTTAACTTGAAGACTCCTGAATCTTGATCTCTCAGCTATAGCAATTGCACTTAAAATAACTTTCCATAGAAAAATTCCAATCTTTAGTAAAATTTTAATGGTTAAAACTGCACGCTTCACATAGTCCAAAGAAGATTACTTAACATTGTTGTCCGTCTGTGCCTTAGAAACTAGCTTCACAGCCAGGTCATAAGTCATAACTATTTTTTTTACTGAATGTTTACCACTTCTCGTATGAAGCCATACCTCTCTCCACCAATTGTATTTGGTTTTTAGTTTGTATATTTCTTTCCGTAATATTTTAAAACCTATGCAAAATGCTGGTCGACCACCTACCTAGTTTTTAAAAATTACACGAAACCATCTGTCTCTCTCAAAAGGTTCGATAAGGCGCCAAAACCCAAAAGTATGAAAGATGCATAAAAAAAGAAGCGGTAGAGTTTTTGCGAAACACACACCAAAAATGAAAAAATGATTCGCCGGGAGTAATTAATAGCTCCCGCCTAAACTCTTCCTTTACAAAAACCCTTGCACTTCCTTTTACCCTCCATTCATCACTCTTCTCACTTCCTTTCGATTCGTTTTACGTCGAAATCAATCGAGAAATATGCAGACTTCGATTACCCCTCATGCTATTTCCACCGTATTGTCCAACCCATCTTTCGATTCCTCTTCTGATCGACCTGAGATCGTCGTTCAAGTCGTCGATCTTAAGCCTATCGGCAATCGTTATACGTAAGTTTCGCTGTTTCTTCGCTATCTGGGTTGTATTTTAGTTTCTTAAACTCGCTTATTCGCTACTGTAGATTTAGTGTTTATCCTCGTAGTCACCTAGATTTAGCTCCGTCTCTTCGTTTGGCTCCATGATTAAGTTCTGGGTTTTAGATAAGAATTTTTCAGTCCCCAGTTTCGGATCTGATGTGGTTCTGATCGTTTACACTCCTTTTATTGATTTTGGTTTCCAGATTTAGTGCAAACGATGGAAATACGAGAGTTAAAGCAATGTTTACTGCGTCGCTGACATCTGAAATTATTTCTGGAAAAATCCAAAATCTGGGTCTAATTCGCCTCATCGATTTCACTGTGAACGACATTTCAAGCAAATCAACAAAGTAAGAATCTACCCTAGTCCTTTACATGAATAATTTTGAACCAACAATTACTAACAAATGTTTACTCTCTATCGTCTTCGTGCCAGATATTTCCTTGTGACAAAATGTGAGGCTGTTGCATCAGCGCTTGATTCTGAGATTAACTTGGAGACTAAGAACGAAGAGGAAGCCAGTGACCTCAAGAAGCAGAAATTAGATCATTCTCCTATCAATGAGTCTCCAACTGGTATCACTCTGAAACCAAAGCAGGAATTCGTTTCTAAATCAGCTTCCCAGATAATCAGTGAACAGAGGGGAAAGTAAGCAAAATCTCTAATGTCTTCACCTTTTCATGCTCTCTATCAAACCATTAAGTGTCTTTGCTTAAACCCTTGCAGTGCTGCACCAGCTGCAAGAATGGCCATGACTAGAAGAGTTCATCCACTTGTGTCCTTAAATCCCTATCAAGGAAACTGGACCATCAAAGTCCAAGTTACTAACAAAGGAGTTATGAGAAATTACAGAAACGCTAGAGGAGAAGGATGTGTCTTCAATATTGAACTTACAGATGAAGAAGTAAGAAAGCTTATACTTCCATGATATTTAAGAATTTGTTATAAGCTTTACTTGGTTACTCATTTTGTTAAGTTTGGTGCAATCTAGGGAACTCAAATTCAAGCCACTATGTTCAATGATGCTGCACGAAAGTTTTATGAAAGATTCCAAATGGGAAAGGTTTATTATATATCAAGAGGGTCACTTAAACTTGCTAACAAACAGTACAAGACTGTTCAAAATGATTATGAGATGACATTGAATGAAAATTCAGAGGTGGAGGAAGCTAGTAGCAATGAAATGTTTGTCCCTGAGACAAAATTCAACTTTGTTCCCATTGAAGAGTTGGGTTTGTATGTAAATCAGAAAGAGCTTATTGGTAAGATCCGTTTTTTTTTTCATTCACGTAAAGTTAGACATTGTTTTCAGGATGATGACAACTTGAATGGTATGCTATATGCAGATCTTATTGGAGTTGTTCAAAGTGTTTCTCCTACAATGAGTATCAAAAGGAGAACGGACAATGAGATGCTGACCAAGAGGGAAATAACTTTGGCTGATGAGTCAAAGAAAACTGTTGTGGTTTCCCTGTGGAATGACCTAGCAACTGGCATAGGTCAAGAACTGCTAGACATGGCTGATCAGTCCCCTATCATTGCAATTAAGTCTCTCAAAGTTGGAGACTTTCAAGGTGTTTCTCTATCCACCATCAGCAGAAGCAATGTGGTGATAAATCCTGAATCACCGGAAGCCAAAAAGTTGAAATCTTGGTATGATTCTGAAGGCAAGGAAACATCTATGTCTTCAGTTGGTGCAGGGATGAGCCCATCTGCCAAGAATGGAGCCTGGTCTATGTATACTGACAGAGTCCTTATCTCTCACATCAAAAGCAATCCATCTCTTGGCGAGGATAAGGTATTATTCCAGCCCATGAGCAAAAATGCTTAAATTTAGAGTTTTGTTCTGAACTTGAGTTTCTTGTTGCAGCCTGTGTTTTTCAGTACTAGAGGGTATGTAAGCTTTATTAAACCAGACCAGACGATGTGGTACCAAGCTTGTAAGACATGTAACAAGAAAGTTACTGAAGCACTTGACTCTGGTTACTGGTGTGAAGGTTGCCAGAAAAAAGATGAAGAATGCAGGCTAAGGTACATAATGGTTGTCAAAGTCTCAGACTCAACAGGAGAAACTTGGTTTTCCTCATTCAACGATGAAGCTGAGAAGATTATTGGATGTTCAGCTGATGAGCTCAATAAACTAAGATCAGAGGTAAGGAATCAAAACTAAATGTTGGAGTTACAAACTAAAATATATATCGTGTTTTATTCTTCTAATGTTTAAAATTGTTTACAGGAGGGTGAAGTAAATGAATTTCAGACAAAACTGAAAGAAGCAACCTGGTCATCTCATCTCTTCCGGATAAGTGTAACTCAAAATGAGTATAATGGTGAAAAGAGGCAGAGGATAACTGTGAAAGCAGTAGCTCCAGTTGATTTTGCTGCTGAAACAAGATTGTTGCTCGACGACATCTCCAAGAAGAACAAAGCGTAACAAGATGTCATTAGTTATTAAGTTTCGCATTTTTTAGACTGAAAATTTCAAACTTTGCTTGTAACAATCTTCTTAATGCTTCAGACTTGAATGCTGTCATGGAAATAGTATTGAGCCTTTTGAATATATCATTATAAACCTCAAAACGTTCAGAAATAAGGCCCAGTAGGCCCAATCAGCTTTATGAATTACAGTATATAAATTAAAATAGCCAACTTTTTCTCGCTCTAACACTCCTTAGGCTGCTCGATTTATCTAAAGCCCTAAATCTGACTCCGGGAATCTTCTAGACGCGGCGTTGGATTCTCGCGAATTTGAGGTTTGTGGGTATTGAAATGGAGGAGGAGAACGAAGTGGTGAAGACGTTTGCAGAGCTTGGGGTGCGTGAGGAGCTTGTGAAAGCTTGTGATAGATTGGGATGGAAGAATCCTACAAAAATTCAAGCCGAAGCTCTTCCATATGCTCTCGAAGGTAGGGTTTTTCTTATCTAGACGACCTTTGTCGTTGTATATATATATTTTTTTCGTTGATGCACTTGTATGATCGAATCGTTTTGAATTTGTGAGTTTATTTTGGTTTGGTATTTTTAGTTCTGCGATTAGGTACTTTACGAGATTGAAAAATGTAGGAACTTTTGATTACTCAGATTTTTCTTGAGGTTAATGTGTTGTGTTGATATCTCTCTTACAGGTAAAGATATAATAGGTCTTGCGCAGACCGGTTCTGGTAAAACCGGAGCCTTTGCATTGCCTATATTGCAAGCACTTCTTGAGTATGTTTATGATTCTGAGCCTAAGAAAGGGCGTAGACCTGATCCTGCTTTCTTTGCTTGTGTCTTGTCTCCAACTCGGTATGATTCATTCATCTGAGTTTCTTTTATGTTACTTGATGTCATTGCTTTGGGTTCGTTCTTACTGGAGTTGATTCTTCTGTTTTCTTCTCTCCAGAGAGCTTGCAATCCAGATTGCTGAGCAGTTTGAAGCTTTAGGATCTGATATAAGCCTTAGGTGTGCTGTGGTAAGATGACGGTTTAACCTTTATTTATTATTATTATTTTTTATTGTGAGTGAAATCTTTCTGCCTAGAACAATAATTGAATGGATTGTAAACCGAATATGTTTACTGATTTTTGCAGCTTGTTGGAGGAATACAGAACGTTCAACAAACTATAGCTCTTGCGAAACGGCCTCATGTTATTGTATGTTTATTTCTTGATTTGTTTTCTGTGTTCATTGTTTGAGCCTTCGTGTCGCTAAGTTTGCAATTTTGTTACATAGGTTGCAACACCTGGCCGGCTTTATGACCACATGTGTAACACAAAAGGCTTTTCTCTGAAAACATTGAAATATCTGGTAAACTTAAGCTTATCCTTGTCGATAATTTTCATTGATATAGTTTGTTCTTAGTTCCTTTCATTTTCATATATACTTTTACATTTATTCAACAGGTTCTTGATGAAGCAGATAGACTGCTGAATGAAGATTTTGAGAAATCTCTTAACCAGATTTTGGAAGAGATTCCTCGTGAACGTAAAACATTTCTTTTTTCAGCAACTATGACTAAAAAGGTAGGAATCTTGCTTGACATTGCTTTGATTTCTATCAAACTGTCTCTATAAGAAGGAATAATTGATCAATGTCACTGAATTGGTTTGCCTTGTAGGTTCGGAAACTTCAAAGAGCATGTTTGAAGAATCCTGTGAAGGTATAGAAACACTATACAGACTTTTTTTATTCTTTTATACAGTTGTTTTACGGTTGTAACATTCTTTGCTTGCTTCCAGATTGAAGCTGCTTCTAAATATTCAACAGTCGATACTCTAAAACAGCAGTATCGGTTTGTTGCTGCTAAATACAAGGTACTTTTTTGTACATCACAGAGCTGAGTTGATAGATAGTAGCAAACTCATAAGAGGGTTTTTTTTTTTTTTTTTTTCATTGACTATAATGAGCTTTTTATCATTGTGAAAGGATTGCTATCTTGTGTACATTCTGACTGAAATGCCTGAATCAACATCAATGATATTCACTCGAACGTGTGATGGTACACGTTTTCTGGCTTTGATGCTCCGGAGTCTTGGTTTTAGAGCCATTCCTATCAGTGGTCAAATGACTCAGTCAAAGAGACTAGGTGCCTTGACTAAGTTCAAAGCAGGGGAATGTAACATATTGGTTTGCACGGATGTGGCTAGTAGAGGGCTCGATATCCCATCAGTTGATGTGGTTATTAATTACGATATTCCCACAAATTCGAAGGTTAACCCTTTTTTCTTCTAATGAATATGATTTATATTTCCTATTTCTCATGCATAGATTAACACAGAATCATCTTCCAAATATGGATCATAGGATTACATCCATAGAGTGGGAAGAACAGCTCGTGCTGGGCGTTCTGGTGTTGGGATATCACTTGTAAACCAGTATGAGCTCGAATGGTACTTACAAATTGAAAACCTAATAGGTAAGTAAAAGAATCTGCGGTATAGAATATATATATATATATATGTTGTAAGACGAAGGCATCTAATTGCTTTTTCACATTCAGGCAAGAAACTGCCAGAATATCCAGCTGAGGAAGACGAAGTCTTGTCATTGATGGAGAGAGTTGCAGAAGCCAAAAAACTATCCGCAATGGTATTTTGATGCAGCACTTGTACTACATATTTATTAACTTAGATTAGAGGAATAGGATGTTGCAATTGTTTTGGATGTTGTAGAACATGAAAGAATCGGGAGGCAGGAAGAAGAGGAGAGGAGAAGATGATGAAGAGAGTGAGAGGTTCTTGGCAGGTAACAACGATAAGAAGAAATCTTCCAAGAAGTTTAAACGATAAAATGCTCTGTTAGTAGTATTTGCTAATTATCTCACCAAAGTTTTGGTTTTGAAGTTTTCAATTTGAACTTGCTAGAGACTCATTCAGTTTTGCTCTCGTAATTTGTCATTTCTATTTGTTTTGTAAAGACCCTTCCTTCTTAATCTATAGAAACCTTCTTAACTGGTTTTGTTTTTCCGGTACAGTTACAAAACTAAGAACATCTTTGCAGAAAGAGCACCAACTCTATAATGAATTCTTATGAGATTGAATGTTTATGAAGAAAGTAGCCAAAGAAAGACTGAAGTAAGAAAAATACCAAAAGAAGATTAAAGTATGTCGGAAACACTAAACCGACAAAAAAAAGGTGCAAAACAAAAATTTAAGCTACTCTCTGGTGGATGCACCAGTTAAAAGCGAAGTTAAGATGATGCACCACCACGAGGCCCACCACGTCCTCCTCCGCCGCTTCCTCTTCCACCTCCACCGCCTCCATTTTGAGGAACCCTTTGATAACCTTCTCCTCCACTCCTTGGGTTTGGGTTCTTTGGTCTACCGGAAAACTCACCTCCTCCTCCTCCTCTCCCATAGCCTCCTCTTCCTCCTCCTCCACCACCACGTCCTCCTTTGAAACTTTCGTTTCTGAAGCTTCCTCTCCCGGAGAAGTACCTTCCCCTACTGCCTCCACTGTTGCCTGCTGCAAAAAAGATTAAAACCCATTTTTTCAATTACGCAAAACGAGTGTTTATCTTCTTGATGATGTTTGTTACCTCGAGTGTTTGTTTTCTTCTCTTCTAAAACAGCTTGACGATCCCCTATTGTAATCGGTGAGGCCTACATTTGCCAACCCAAACTAATATTAACCGCAACATATTAGTACAAACGAGGAACAAGGAACCATAGTTTACCTGGAGCGCACTCTGCTTCCCGCTAGATGTTTCGAATTCCACAAAACCAAAACAGAAACCTTGCTGCTGCAAATTCACAATAGCGTGTAAGACAAAGTTTATTTATTTTGTTTTTTTGTACATTTATATTATATCAAACCTTATTGCTTCTGACTTGAATCCCCTCATGCTTGATTGCACCAAACTTCTTGAAAACCTCTTCAAGTTGTGTTGGCGTGGAGTCGAATGGCAAATTGCGTACATAAATCGAATGACCATCATCTGCAATAACAAACACAATCCCAACGAATCATAACCATGGGGAGATTGCACGTATTACAACTGGAGAAATGAAAATAAATGTTCAGACCTTCTACATCAGCATTGCTACTATTTGGAACATTCTCGAAACCTGAAGCCTCGGTTGCTGCTGCAGGCTCAGCAGGGGGTGCAGCTGCCTTCTGGTTGGTATTGACATGAGCTGCTCTTGGCCTGTTCCGAGCAACATTCGTTGGGGCTGGGCCGCTTTTAATCAGTTTCAGCTGTTGAAAACACATAAGAGACTTCATAAGGTTTACAAAATACAAAACAAAAACAGTTATGAAGTGATTTGACTTACGATTGAAGCATAAGAATGCTTAGGAGCATCTCCTTGAGACACAGGCAAAACCTCACT
>OVBE01007322.1:0-18621 GCA_900406425.1 Iberis pinnata
AACTAGTAACCAGGACATTAACATTACTTGTGTTTGCAGCATGTTTTGGTTCTGAGTCCCCACATTCAAACCTCACTCCCAGGCTTCTGAATTACTTACTTGAGGGCAAGCAAGGATTTAGTTTGGGGGAGTTGATGACTCTGAATTTTCATGGATCTTACTTATCAATNACATTTATGGTTGATATCACTAAGTTTAGGATTTTTAGGACTTTTGCATAAGAATTTGCATATGCACGCATTTGGAGGTTTTTCAGGCCTTTCAGGAGTTTTTTGGAAGGATTTGAGAAATTTTTAGAAAAGTAGCACTTAACGTCGAATGGAGCAGCACTCAACACTCAACATGGAATGTACTGAACTTACCTCAGAGCACTTACAGGATCGATCCCAACACTATGTAGGATCGATCTCAGGCACTTCGGCGACGAAACAGGATCGATCCCACTCAGCACCTTCGGGATTAATCCCAACACTCTCCAGATAGATCCCGCAAGCACTTCGGATCGATCCCCCTTCACTCTTTCACCGTTTCTGGTGAAGTCTCAAACGAAGCTAAGGAAGTGCATGAAGATGAAGTAGTACTAAGAAGAAAGCATATGAGATCGATCTCACCTATGTTGGGATCGATCTCAGGCACTCAATGCCGGGATTGATCCCAATTTCAGACGCAGTTTGGACGCAACTCAGTTGAATCAATCCCAAGCAAACATCTTTCAGTCCGGATCGATTGTGCACTCACCTACTCGAAGGCAAACACGCTTAAACCCGACCAACTTGAATCCGGATACCACCTGAAGCAAGGCCCAAGATCCAAGATAATGATTAGCATTTTGTCTTTAGTGCGAATTAGGGCTTTTCTCTGAACACTATAAAAGCCCTAATTCGCCTCCATTTGCACAAGTTTTAGTTTTTCTTTCCTTTTTAGGTTTTTGTCTTAGGTTTTCATTTCTTAGTTTTGTTCTTCATGTTCTTGGTGTAAAAACCGTTTTTCTTTCAAGTATTTAGTTAATCTATTGTTTTTCCTTTGATTCCTTGCTTAGTTTTAAGTTGTTCTTTAGTTTGTGCATCTCTATTTTCGTTTTAAGCCTTAACCTTCTGTTTTAGTTTACTGTTTCATTGTTGTTCTTCATTTATGAGTTTGTGTTCTTGCTGTTCTTCCTACATCTGCATGTTTAGGTTTGAAGTTATGTTTGCTGTTTCAACTACTTCTACTCCCATGAGTAGTGAGCAGTCATCCAAGTTCCTGAGGATGGGGGTAGATAAGGGTTGATGTTCTGAGTTTGCTTAGGTACCTAAGTTGTTTGTTTCTTAGATCCCTTCTGGACTTCCTCACCTTAATGTTGATTGTACTCCTACGCGGAAGGGACATAGACCCGCCGTTAGGCCCTACACCACCGGAAGGTGAGTTATTGGAGATGACCGAACCGAGTGGGTTTCAGAGATTCGTTCCCTTTCTCTGTGAATAGATGTGGGAAACGAGTTAGCTAGAGTAGTAGAGGTTAATGTCTGCTAGGTAGTCACCGTCTATGACAACAGTTGAGTCTGTGATTGCTTTGCTTGAGATTGGTTGCCAAGGAATTGGAATTGATTGTTAGTAGAGCTACTTTCTAGGGGTCAGCTCATTGTTTGAGGTATGTTAGGTACCTAGGTAGCCCAGGATGGATTCCCAAGTCAATTATCCTTTTTCCTCATGAACGACTTTACTTTGATTGCATTTTTATCTTTTCTTGCTTTTACTCTGTTTTGCATCTAAAAGTGTTTCAAGCCTCTCTCTGTTTTTATGCTTTTTTTTTTTACTTTCGTTGCACTTAGGACCTTTTAGCAACCAAAAACCCCTTTTAACATTAGTTTGACTTTAAAGCATCCAATACATCCACATTGCTTAGTACGCTCCCATTATGGATTGACAAAACCCATCACCATCTATACTACAACGATGGGTTGATTGATAACCCAGGGAATCAAAATCCCTATTATCACCTCTCAAATAATAACTAGCTATCAATAACTCGTAACTTAATCACCAAGATACTAAAAACTGGATAACTAAGCCGTTGAACAGGAGATACAAAACGTTTCAGCATAACATAACCACCAAATAATTAGACCTCTATCTGAAACATTACCTTGCCATAGTTTTTGATCTCATCAGAGATGGCAGAATCTAAATTTTCACGTGGACGACTTCTAGCCCATCGAAGAATCGGAGTAAGCGGAATCTCATTGTTTCTTAACCTATTCCCAAAATTCTCTCTGAAGCACGTGGCAGATTCATACGCACAAACCAATAACACGTGAACTAAACCAATGATGGTGTATGAGTCACCCTCTGGACTCAAACAACATAATAGATCTTAGAAATATGATGCAGAACATGAATACCCATGGCTTGCATGAACAACAACCCCAACCATTTGCGTTTTTCTTTAGTCCATGTCCAACATAATGTTAACGATTTCCTTAATTCATTATACTTTGGTCCCATCCCACGAGGAACTTTCAAATCATCCTAGAAAGCTTCGTATTGCTCAGGTTGAGGTTCAAAAATCTATATTAGCAGTGGGTTTGTGTTTAACCCATTTAACTCAGCAATTTTTTTTAATCCAAACCTGATAGGTTCATCATGAATGATACTCCCAATATCCTTTTTATTCATGTGAAGCTGTTTATAAAGTAGATAATTTATTATCTTAGCAAACCAAACGGTTGGGCTATCAACTAGCTTGGAAATGATTCCAATAGGTAATGCCTTCAGCTCTTCCCACACATCAGTACCTATTGCTTCAATAACTTCCGGGATGTCTCCAAAATGAACATTGTGATTTAACAATTTTTTGAAGCTTAGAAGCCCTTAAAAGTCTTGAAGGGTAATCTTGTGTTTGATATTCATAGGCAGATATCTGATCATAAAAAGACAAATATAAATCAGCCGAAAATACAACTAACCCAGCTGCGAGGAAAAAAAAGCCACAACATAATTAAAACTTACCAGCAATAAGATATATAACTCAGCCACTACATAAAATAACTCAGCCACATCATAATATAAAACTCAGTTGTATTAGAAATCAAAATTAGTCTTAACAATAATAAAACTCAGTCGCATTATATATCAAAATCACTCGCAACATACAGGAGAACACGACGAGGGCGGATACGATTCCGACGAAGACGATTTCAGAGAAGATGACGAATTAATAAATAATAATGTGGAAATGATAAAATGGTTTACATTACTATGGAAGAAGAGATTTTCGTCAATATCCTTCACAAGTTACAAAAATGAAACAGTGTTATTCCAATATGTGCATCGAACTTTTGATCTTTTGTTTAATATTTTATTTAAAAACTAGTTGATTTTAATTGTTTACTACTTATTGTTTAATTTAACATAAATAAAGTATAATTGTATAGAAGTTACTAATATTTTTTTGGATATTTGTTGAATTGAAATGAGAAAACCGGATATCCGCAAATATCTATAAAAAATTTAACGATATACGTAAGTCCGGATATCCATGTTTTTTAAGAGCAAAGAAAATAAAAAATATTAAAATTTTATGACTGATCTGTTCCATGTCCAGGTCTATCTATTAGTTTCCGTAGGACTAAAAAAAGAAATTTAAACGAACGGTTAAAATAGATCCGACTTTGTATTGCTGATCTAATTGGTTCAGGTTCTGTCAAATCAAACTAGGTCTGTATAATCATAATTGGATAATCAGAGATTTATCAATGTAGCATAGGTTATTGGATTATTTTCTTCATTTTAATTCAATTGACTTGGACTACTAAATAAATCATTTAGAGTGCAAATGATATGAGTTAGTAGAATTGGTGGAATAAAAAATTTGTTTACTAGACAGTGTCCCTAATGCCGGATAATCACTGATAGTCAAAAGCAGTAAGGCTCTAAGTGTGAAATTTTCCTTAGCAAATAAGTCATACACTTGAATACATTCAGTCTACAAATCTTGTAAATTGTGTATTAATGGTGCTAAGTAAATGTCTATGTTATTACCAGGAGTTGTTGGACCATAGATCAACAAAATCAACATTATGTTCTCAGCCTTCATACACATTATTGGAAAAGTGTTATAATTCAGGAAAAACATTGGCCAAATGTTGTAATTGGTGTTTTGTTACTTTAGTTCTCGTGTAAATAGAAATCAAATGGAAAATAGTTAAGTGTAATCAGAAAATTTTGAGGAATAAATTTGTTACTTTAATTCTCCTGTATCTTTATAAAAAAATACTTTCCACGAAAATTTGTTCATAATTTCATAATCTACTATTTTTAAAATTAAATTGTAAAAATTTAGAAGATTGATTTTTCTTATTCTTATTTTATTCAAATAGTACAAATTCCAAAAATGGTTATTCTACCAAATTTTATTGTTCTATATAAACAACTATTTACCCTTAAAACGTAAGTTAATAGCTAAGTATTCTTTCTCTCTCTTCTCTCTTTCCTCATATTTTTTCTCTCTAGAACATTAGCCCAAGATACTCTACATCCTCCCTGTTTTTGTAATATCCCCTTTCCAAAGAAAACGAGTACAAATACCTTGGATGACCTGCAAACAAGTAGAAGGAAGTAAGAAGGCAATAAACCAAAAATTCAAGCTACTGTAAAATTTTTGTTTTATTAGTTGGAGTCTCCCCGGTGAACGATAAGCTTTTTGTTTTCCAGTGATTTCATTTCTTTGAGATTGAATCAATTAATGGCATGTACTCATATTTTCTTAGTTTTCGATGCATTAAAGGGAGACCCAAATATTTGAAAGAAAAAAAAACCCGTAGAGAAACCAAGCTCATTTATGAGGTCGGTTTCCTGTAGTCCACCACATATAAGCAGATTTTTGACGATTCATTTCGAGGCTAAGATGCACCGGAAAAGGTATAGCGTGTCGATAATTATGCAAGCTGAAGAATGCTTCCCATCGAAGAGAATCATGACATAATAACATAATATGAATTATATTATGAGATATACGTACATAATCGAAAGGAGTGTCTAAATTATGTATATAAATATTTTATATTCTTATATATGATAGTATATATATTAACAAATCGAAATCAATTAATATTGAGTAATATATCTATTTTATATTATATTAAGTTTTCATTTTAACTAATTAATTTATCAAGAAACTTTTACTAAAGTTGAGTTATTAGATTTTTTGAAGATTTTATTTTTATTTATTTAATTGTAGAGTTGTTTGGTTACATAAATAGGAGGAGAATATTTATTAATAGTGTTTGTCTATTGAGATAATTATTTAATTGTTTAGACATTCTTATCCTTAATGATATTTTTTTTATTTATTATACTAATGACATATAATGTAATATTTAACAGAATTAATGTTTGTTTTAAACAAAAATTTTCCTTTTAATATGTAGGTGATGAGTGAACGTAGATTTTTTTTAAAATGTATTGCTTTTAAGTTTTTTTTTAATAAATGAGCTTATGAGTTTTTTATTTTTTATTTTTTAAATAAATGAGTGATTGTATTTTTATTTTTGAATATGGTTTGATACTCTTTCTTCGTAGATATATTTTTAAAATGTATAGTTGTTGAGTTTTTATTTTTTAAAATAATTTATGATTAATATTTGGTTTTATTTTAAAATAAATGAGTGATTGTAGATTTTTTTAATGTATTGCTTTTGAGTTTTCATTTTTTAAATAAATGATCTGTTGAGTTTTTTATTTTTTAAAAATAAATGAGTGATCGTTTTTTTCCTTAAAAATGTATTGGTTATTTTTAAAATAAATGAATGATCGTATTTTTTAAAAAAATATACTGGTTTTGAATTTTTTATTTTTTAAAATAAGTGAGCTTTTGAGTTTCTTATATTTTAAATTAAATGAGTGATTGTAGTTTTTCTAATAAATGTATGACTTTTGAGTTTTTCATTTTTTAAAATAAATGAGCTTTTGAGTTTTTTTATTTTTAACTAAATGAGTGAATATAGATTCTTTTTTTATAAAAAATGTATTGCTTTTATGTTTTTTATTTTTTTTAAAACAAATCAGTTTTTGAACTTTTTATTTTTTAAAATAAATAAGTTAATGTAGATTTTCTAAAAATGTATTTCTTTTGAGTTTTTTATTTTTTTTAAAATAAATGAGTTATTAGAATGTTTGGTTATAGGATAGTGTAATAGAAATTACATGTAATTAATTATGAAATAAATATGGTTTTTAAAAAAGTCTTCCCTTTTAATATATAATAAATTATACTAAAATACACAACTAATAGCATATATTTTCATAGTCTTATTTCAATAACTAATATATTGTTTTTTTTGCTAATAAATAACATATTTATAATTAAATATATATTTTATATAATTTTTTATATTATGTGTAAAACTATAATATAAAATTATAGTATGGATTTTTCAGCTCGTTTAGTTAGTTATATAAGTTTTTTTTATAAAAAATATCAGCTTTTGCATTAATAAAAAGTGAAAGGGCTGAACAAAGTGTTTAAAAGATGAATTTTTTTGTTTGTTTTGGTTTCTCCAATAATTGATCTCCCTCTCCATTTCTGTATCTTTCCCTAAAATATTCCACAAACCCTACAAATAGAAATCCCATTTGAAGAGATTGGGCAGTAGAAACAGTTTGATGGGCAGTGACTGGGATAAGGTATATTGTCTTGTCTTTGTATGCCATTAATGATATACAATATATAAGTTTTTAGAAGATCTTTAAGTCTACTGTAAAAAGTAAAGTGTGCCCAAAGATTTTCGTTGAATGGAGTCTATGGTGAAGAAGCTGAAGCTGAAACTAAGATTTGAGTCATCCAGCAAGAAAAATGAAGAAAAGTTGTTCTTGGAGAATGGAAGTATCTTCTTGAAAAAGCTAATCGCTGATTGTAATGATAAATCCATTCCTATACACAATTTTTCTTCTTCTCAAATCTTGAAAGCCACCAATGACTTTGATTTAAGTTGTCTTCTCAATCATTTTCCGACCGATTCCAAACTCATGTCTATCAATGGATGGTATAAAGGTATCATCGAAGATAAACCTTATTTGATCAAGAGATTCTACGGCCCTGAAATTGGAGATGTTTTCAATGACATTGTCTTGTCTGCTCGGATGAGTAACCACAACAACTTTCTGAAACTACTTGGATATTGTTTCGAATTTAGTTCTCCAATAGCTTGTTTTGAATATGTAGAACATGCAGTTCTAAATCCGAAAGGATGTATTGAAGTTAACGGAAAGGAATCTATATTGCCATGGAATGTAAGATTGAAGATTGCAATGGAGATTGCAACTGCTATCACTTATCTTCACATGGCTTTCCCAAGAATTATTATACACAAAGATATAAAACCAACTAATATATTATTGGATAAAAATTTGAAGGCCAAGCTTACTGATTTCAAGTTTTCTGTATCACTCCCTCAAGGAAAATCAAGAATACAAGATAAAAGTGTTATTGGAACCTTTGGATTCGTCGATCCAACATATCTTGCCACAAGGTCTCTTAGCGAATATACTGATGTGTATAGTTTTGGAGTCACTTTGTTGGTTTTTTTCACAGGAAAATCAGCTTTTGATTTTTATAAACAACTTAAATCTAATGGGGATAGCCAAACTATAGTTAGCTATGTGAAATACTTATATGAGAATGGGAAGCTCGGTGAAGGAATTGATCCAATGGTAGCAAAAGATATCACAAGTGTTCAAAGATTGCAGGTGGAAGCATTTGTGGTGTTAGCTTTAAGATGTTGCGAGAATAATGAGGAAAACAGACCAAAGATGATCCAAGTTGCTAAAGAACTTAAGGGGATTGAACGAATAGAACAATCACTAGACGCTTCATCTGCCATCGAATTTCCAAAGAATGAGAAGATGGAAGCTGGAGACAAGTATGGCCAAGTTGACAAAGAAATTCAAATTCAAGAGTGAGATCATTCATGCTCATTATGTTTTTGTATCTCTGGATTTCTTATTGCATTACTTTTCATGTTAAACCTTTAGTTTTATTGAAACTTATTTGAAGATTTTTTTTCTTCTTTTGGCTTTAGTAAAAGCATGAAGAAATGTAAGTTAAAGTAAAGACTACTAAATTCTTATGTGTGCCCTTTTATCAGTCACCTAACTTGCACCATATGTAGCCTCAAGAACTAGATCAGATTAATATATGCTCGTAAACAAAATGCAAAGTTTTGTTATGATTCTTGGCTATTGTTCCTCATTCTTAAGTAGTAATTTTGTTAATCTAGACTTAACTTCAGGAGTCAAACTCTTTGATGAACAAAGTGTAGACCCAGAAAATGATATACATTTTGGACTTTTAGTTATGTTTATCATTGTATTGTTTGGTAGAATAAAGAAGCAGGTGAAAAAGAGGCTACTTCTAAAGTCCCACATTGGTAAGCAAGAGAAAGGGTTGGTCATGCCCTTGGAGTATAAAAAGTAAGCCAAGCCTCTCTAACAAATAATACCTTTCTCGGCCTTTTGGCTAAGATCAAGTGTAGTATATGTTCTTATCAATTTAATATCTGGTATGTGGACCATCACTTCACGATATTAACTCTATTTTTTAAAAACTCGAAACACAACAACCGGCAGATAAAACTCGAAACAACATCCAATTAGTTTAAGAAAGTTATTGTGATTGCTCATCCGAGCAGACAAGACAATTTCATTGTAAACATCTCCATCTACATTTTCGGCGAATTTCTTAATCAAGTAAGGCTTATCGTTGATGGTACCTTCATACCATTCACCATGTAGCGATGTAAAACACAACTTTTCTTTATTCTTTTCTTCATTTGATCTTAATTTCTGCTTCATCTTCTTCATCATTGTTTCCACTTAACAATCTAACAAAATTTCTTGACAGAATTTTCCTTAAAAAATAAAACAAAGATTTGAAGATATTCTGACAAATTCTATCTTACATATCTAAGAGCATATAGTTAAAGATTATATCTTTTTATTGTCATTACCTTGACAATTTCATAACATTGACATTACTTTGGGTCTACTATAAAACGTAAGTTCCAACACCTAAATCCATTCAACATCACTACATATCTCATGAATCGTTTACTAAAATGTTTATTATTAATATATGAAGAAGATAACACATTATATTGCCAATTTTAGTTTGATCATTAAAACTAGCAAAGCTTGATCTCATATTAAATTGCAACATGAGAATACAAATATCCCTCCTGCTACAACTTTCAAATTATTACTAATCATCAAGATTCTTCCAAGAGTGTTATGAATATTTCAAGCAAAAAAAAAAAAAAAAAAAAAANAAACGGAGATATAACATTAGTCTTGTCTACCTCAAGGCTACTAGGCTAGTATCAATATAGTGATCTCAACCTCTTTAAACTCTAGTGTACTCTTTAGGTAAGGACTCTAACATATATCAGCATAATTAGTATGATAATTACAAATCTATTAAATATATGTAAATAATTACACAATATATTAACATAATTGGTATGATATAATATGATAAATGATTCCGTCAATTTTTAATCTCTCTGTTTTTACTTAAAAGAAAATTTAAGCCGAAAAGTGTTGCAATAAGATATTCAACATACGTTAGTACGATTAAGAATGAACTCAATTTTGAATTTTAATATCATTTTCCACTTGAAAAGATTTGTCCCCATCTTCCATTATCTCATGCTTTGGAAATCAGATGGAAAATGAAGTGCTAGTGATTATTCTGTTTGCTTGATCCGCTTAAGTTCTTTAGCAATTTGGATCATCTTGTTAGGATTATAGACTTCTAACTCAAAACCAATTGGCAATGAGTTGAGTGGTCCATATACTTGATTTATTGGTCTAAACCCTTTTGATAATCCAATGTGGGATATTATATCCCTAATACACACCCTCGAGATAATGAGTCTCGTTATCCATTTATTTTATAAGTTTAATTTTACATATAATATATAAAAATTTATAAGATATATATTTAATTATAAATACTATATTTATTTGGTAAAAAGTCAAGATATTAAAAATTGAAATAAAATTATATCATACTAATAATATGTTTTAGTAAATATAGTATCTAGTATATTATTTTTAAAAATATAATTAAATATAAAAAGGGAAATTACACCACATATCATCCATATTATGTATAAGTAAGTATATGACACCTATAGTATAGGTGGTCCTGTTTGTTTTTTCAATAACCATTCTTTACTATTCACTCTTTATCATACTCTCTCTCTCACTCGTTTGCATCTCACTTGCTATATTTTTTTCACATATCTTTCTATAATATACGAACTACTCATTCAGGTATTCCTTCTACTGAATTATACATTGTTAGATTTAGGATTTAGGGTTTAGACTTTTGTGTTTAGGGTTTATATTCTGGGTTTATGGTTTATATTTTTGGGGTTTAGTTTTTTTTGGGGTTTATCTTTTTGCGTTTAGTGTTTATATTTTTGCGTTTAGGGTTTATTTTTTGGGGTTTGGGGTTTATATTTTGGGGTTTGGGATTATATTTTGGATTTAGGGTTTATCTTTTGGGTTTAGGGTTTATGTTTTGGGGTTTTGAGTTTATATTTGGGTTTTGAGTTTATATTTGGGTTTGTGTTTATTTTTTGGAGTTTTGGGTTTATATTTTGGGGTTTTGGGTTTATATTTTGGGGTTTTGGGTTTATGTATGTCGGTTTTAAATAATTTTAATCATATTAAATGTAATTTTTTTTTTTTGTGTTTTTTCAGATTACTTTTTGTGGTTTTATGTTTTGAATTTATATGATTTATTTTGAATAAACAAATGAAGGGGTGAAATTTTAACTTAATAAAAGATTAAAAAAGATGAGAGAGAGAGAGGTAGAAGGATATAACCGAGATATTTGTTGCATATATGTTGTTGGATATCTAATATACAAACAATATGCTATATCCTTAATTTTGTGCCTACATTTGTATATTCAATTAATTGACCCATATAAAAATATATAGTGTACATAAAATATCCATTTAATTATTTTATGTTTTCTATATATTCTAATATATATATATTTTTTGTCGGATCTATATATTGTAAGATATATATATATATACACATATATTTAATTTTTGAAAATAATTCGAAGCTAATTGTGATAACATATATATATATATATAGTTATATTTTATTTGTAAATAATTTATTTCTTTTTAAATAGTAAAATAAATAGTTTATCAAGATTTTGATTTTTATTTATATAATTAGATATATTTTTTATTAAATAGATAATAGTAAATAAGAGATATTTTAAATTGTTTTTGGCAACAAAGATAGTACAATTATTTTTTGCTTTTTAATCATTAATGAAAGTTTTTGTCTGTTCATTAAACTAATGGAAATTAATGTAATTTTTCAACAAACAAATGTTTATTTTTTAAAGTTTTCTCTTTTAAATTTCTAATATATAGGAGATTATGTTTCCAAAAGAATTCTTGAATGACTTCTAAAACTTTATCCTTTTTTGCTAGGTATTTTATTCAACTAGTTAAGAAGATCAAATAAATTAAATATGACACACTTAAGTTTCTAAAATTACACAATTCCAAATAAACTGAAATTTTTACACGAAAATAATACAATAAAAAATCTACAAAATAATAAAAACATATATTGGTACAAATGAGCATGAATGATCTCAGTCTAATTTCAACTTCCATGTCGACTTCACCACACTTGGCCCATCTTCCAGCATCTCATGCTTTGGAAATCCGATGGCAGACGAGTGGCTGTTCCATCCGCTCGATCCGTTTGAGTTCTTTAGCTACTTGGATCATCTTCGGTGTATCTTCTTCTCTTTCCTCGCAGCATCTCAAAGCCAACACCACAAATGCTTCCACCTGCAATCTTTGATCACTTGTGATGTCTTTTGCTATCGTAGGATCAATCACTTCATCAAGTCTCTCATTCTCATATAAATTTTTTGAAAAGTAAACAATATATGGGGTATTGCCTTCCTTACTAAAATGTGATTTGCTAGTGAGAAAAAAAATCAACAAATAAAGTTCAAAATTGTACACATCCGTATATTCACTCACACATTGCTGGGAACTAAATAATAAATAGGTGTAATTAAAAAATCCACTGAATCCTTGTAGAAGTTTAGAAGTGACTCAGAAACTTGGATTTGCATTCATTCCAAGTCTCAATGGAGTTAGCTGACAGCGATTTCAACCATCTAAGAGCTCGATCAGTAAGAGAGTGATTGAAGAGCTTACGATGCATGAAGAATTTAGAGACTCCATTGAGCTGAGTGGTGCTGCATACGTCCTCAAAGCTGTCTATATGATCCATAGGATGCTCGGTCGGAAAACCATGGAATTGGTTTTGCCTGAGCAACTCGATGAGCTGGAACGAGAACTGGTAGTTTTGTAGTGTTGAGGCGGGCGAGGGTGTAGAGTATTCCTATTGACAAGGAAAGCTTCAGGGTTGTTGAGATCTCCAACTAGTACCATGTTTTGATGTAGTGGGCGATTTCTGACATGCTATGGTGGGTCTTGATTACCATTACCACCTACTTGATGTTCCGGTGATAGTTGATCGCTGTTACCTCCCTGTTGTCCCGGTGGCACTTGATTGTCATTTCCTCCTAGTTGGTTAATCACCAACTGATGTAGTCATTGCTGAGGATTATGGACGTTTGGTCTTCAGGTAAGACCGAATTGTTGATATTAACGTTGTCTCCCATTGTGTTGGAAGAGCTTGCGCTTTTTATTCCTTTCCGGTTTGAGCGTTATACTCTTGCTAACTCTTCGTTAGTGAGGTTGACTAATTCGGATGATTTGTTAGATCTTATGTTCATGCACCTGCAAAACAAAGACAAGCAGAAAGAACGAGATTAGCACTAAAAAATAAAAAATCTTAGACTAGATGCTAAGTAAAACTTAAAAGGCACAATTGGTCCCCGGCAACGGCGGCAAAAATCTGATAGGTTCATGATTTTATCCTAAATCTACACTGCAGAGAACAGATCCTTGTAGTATAGAAAAAGGTCGAATTCCTCAGAGACCAGACTGTGCGACTCTTAGTTAAACTTTCGTTTCTAGCTAAGAAGGTTATAAGAAGTAGTGTATTATTTTAAGACAATAATTAAAAGACCGTAAATTAAAACGGTTTTTAAGCAATTAGAGAAAACGTTAGGTGTTAGGGAATTCCACAGTGTATCAGGTTGAGATGCAAGATTTATTAATGAAAGTAGTTCTCAACTCAAAAGACAAAGATAGGCTAATCTCCTCCCGAAGTATTATACTCCTATAATCAAATTACCAAATACAAACTCCCGCCGGATTTAAACAATTCAATCATGCAGTGATTTCAGATTTGATATGTTCATAAGCATCAAAGACAATAATTCGACAAGCAGAGACACTCATTCATCTAGACTAGGTCAGTTTTCTAAACCAAATCCTTTGTATTTATTAACCTAATATCATGATCTAGGTGATCAGGCTAATTCAAACAATAATAACAGATCTAGACTAAGAACCTAACAATTTAAATTCATAATGTCAAACCCTAACCATCAAGTCTTGATTTCTCTGGGATAAACCCTGAAACATAACAAGATGACTACTCAAAGATGTCTAAGCAATCAACAATCATCATCATTAAAAGAAAGCACATAAAAGAATCATATTGTATTTAAAAGTAAAAGACAGAGTTTTAGAAAGCTTCTCCAAATACATGGTTGAAAATCTCCTTCTCTCTGCAAAGCTCTCAAAAGTAATTATAATCTCCGTGTCTCTCCTAAAACTAAGCCTAAGGATATTTATAATGATCTAAAATTAAGAATAACCTAATCTAATAAGGAAAACTCTTCATATGTCTTGAGGAAGAATGCGTTTTTTAAATAATTTCCAAGTTGGTTCGGGTGCAGGGATCGATCGATCCAAGTAAGGATCAATCAATTCGTCGTTCTTTTCCTTTGGATCGATCGATCTAGGAATATATCAATCGATCTGATTTAACGTAGATCTCCTGGGGCTTTGGATCGATCGATCTCTCTTCATATGGTTCCTAGATCGATCTTTCTCACTTGGGTTCGATCCATTCATCTTCATTTTGCTCAATTACTCCTGAAAACCTCTGAAAACCATCATTTTTGCTTCAAAACATCTTAAACACCTAAAATCATGAAAATATACCAAAACACATGAAAAATACTTGAATGATGCCAAATAGCAAGTATAAATACTCATTGTAAAGCATCAAATCTTGTAATTTTAGATTCCTTCTTCTTGGTATTAGGACAGTCAGACTTATAGTGCCCAAATCTTTCACATTCGTGGCACTGAACTTCTGATCTTCTGGGTGCTCGATCATTGTTGGATCTGAAGTCTGGTTTTCCAACAAGACTGACATCACGCTTTGGTGCTCCAGCATATTTCTTAAAATATTTTGTCACCATCAGCTCAATTGTTTCCTCAAGATCCACAACTGGTTCTGCCTTTTTTTTTTGCTGTTAATGCAATCCCTTTTCCTTGAATCATCTTTTTAGAGAGATCATAAAGTTCATGTGCCTGCATCATGCCTACAATCTGATTGAACTTCATATCATCAGAATCCATGGCAACCTGGACAGTTGATTTCATTTTTTGGAATTTATCAAGTAGGCTTCTAAGAAACTTCTTGACCAATTTCTTTTCCTTGTAATGTTTTCTAAGGACTTCTGCTGCATTGGCGATTGATGAGATTTTACCACTAAATTCTTCAACTGTTTCATCCTCTCTCATCCTTAAATTTTCAAAATCAGATGCAAGCATGTCAATCCTTGTTTTGCAAACATCACTCGTTCCTTCATAGGTTGCATGTAGTGTGTCCCAAGCATCATTTACAGTAGTGCAACCTTGAACTCTCTTGAATTGATCTTTGGTTAAAGAAATCCAGATTGCTGTTAGGGCTCTTGAATTGTACTTTGACATAGTTTTCTCAACTATCGTCCACTATGCTTTTGGTTTTGCAACCATGTCTCCATTCTCATTCTTTAATTGAATTGATCTTTTGGTTTTCTCAACCATGTCTCCAACACCACACTGCATGTAGTGGCGTGCTGTGTGTTGTTCATCCTCAGGATCTTACCTGTTTAGACAGAAACCTTGGTTTCTTGACAGGTACCCGCTCTGATACTAACTGAAAGTGTACACATAACATAGACATACAAAAATTCTTCTAAATTTTACTTTATTAAGACAAATCACAATTACAATATACTTTTTTTATTTTACATTGAATTTGATTTTCCTAATCTTTTTCTATCTGATGATCTGCTTGTGCAATCTCTCAGCCACGCTGATGATCTGCTTTTGCAATCACTCAAATCCTATCTTTTCACCTTTGACGATCTGCTTCTCCAGTCACTCAGCCACGCTGATCATCTGCTTCTCCAAATCGCTTAGATCCATTCCCTCGTATGTTCTGACGATATGCTCTTTGTTTCTGCAATCGCTCATACTCAATCCATTGTCAGTTCTGACGATTTGCTCTCTGTTTCTGCAGTCGCTCAGACATAGCAACACATTCTCACAAACTAGGTATAAACTTTGACGGCCAAGAGAACTATTCTCATTCATTCTCCTTGGTCTCATATTTATACTAGTCCATAAACCCTTTGCCACAAAATCCCTTTCCTTCATTTCCTTTTTCCATTTTCCTTTCTTGTTCATCTTTCCTTTTCTCCATTCTTCTTTTTGCTCCAAACTTGCTGTCTTCTTTGTTTTACAGCAACTTTCATTTTTCTTGTTGTCTGTTTTCTTATTTACAACAATTTTCCTTTTCTTTCCCATTGCCCCCTTTTCCATTTCCAAGCATCAATTCTTTTTCCATTTCTTTTTCTAATTCCTTTTTTTTTTTTTTTCCAATCTCATGCTCTTAATTCTTTGCATTTTCAAAAACTACAAAGACTAGAACGTATTATGACAAAGTCTATCCCATATATCTAAAATCATATAAGATGATACCTCTTTGTTGTCATTACCTTGAAAATTTCATACCATTGACTTTATTTTGGGTCTAATGTAAGACTCTATATGAAGAAGATAACACATTTAATTGCCAATTCTAGTTGATCATTACAACTAGCAAAGCTTGATCTCATACTAAAATGCAATATGAGAATACAAATATCCCTTCAGCTACAACTTACATTAAACTATTCAATGACTTGTCATCAAGATTCTTCCTAGAGTTTTATGAAATTTTCAAGCAAAAAGAAAAAAAGAAAAAAGAACAGATATATAACATAGTCTTGTCTACCACAAAGCTAGGACGAACGGGTCTAACAACGTAAAGATCTCTCAACCTGTTTAAGCTTTAATGTAATCACTGCCAAAAAAAAGACTAGAAGAGAGAAAGAAAAGTTGATAGGTTTTGACCATACACCTTAAACTCCTCATACTAGTGAATATTTTCAAAATTATAAATCATATAAAACATCAGCAAAATAATTTGGTGGATGAAAGAGTTAGGTAAAAGTAAATTTTTTTCAAAAAAAAAAAACGTAATTCTTTATTTATTGATTATGCAAATACATTAAGTTAATTTACACACCAATAAGGTAAATAAGTGTCAATAAAAGAAAAAACCACATTTCAATCATTGGATTTTCTTAGCTAGTAAATTTGCCTTGGAAATGCTCGTCCATATGTACTTGAAAGGATAACCCAACTAGTTACATGTGTGGGCACTAATAAAACATTCTCCCCACCAAGCTCCTATTGAAACTAAAGAAATCATTTAACATGTTCTGCAGGAAAATTTATTTGTTTTTTCAAATAAGTTTCAATAAAACTGAAGGTTTAACTCGAATAGTAATGCAATAACAAATCCACAAATAACAGAAGCATAGAGTGATATGAATAAGAATGATTTTAATCTTGAATTTGTTTTCAGTGTCCAATTCCTATGGAAGATGAAACGTTTAGTGATTGTTCCATTTGCTCAATCCGATTGAGTTCTTTAACAACTTCGATCATCCTTGGTCTGATTTCCTCTATCTTCTCGCAACATCTTAAAGCCAGTACCAAAAATGCTTCCACTTGCATTTTTTGACCACTTGTGATGTCTTTTGCTATCATTAGATCAATTACTTCATCAAACTTCTGTTTCTTATATAAGTCTCTCACATAGGTAACCAAACATAGGGGATCTATGTACTTATATTGAGTATCTTGGTACCTAAGAAGATGAGTTGATCTTCCAGTTATAAAAACCAATAAACACATTCCAAAGCTGTACACATCTGTAAATTCACTCACATAATGGGTGTCATAATCTAATCGATCTGTATAGGAAAATATTTCATGAAATTCGTCATCTTGTATTCTTGATTTTCCTTCAGGAAGTGATACCGAAAACCTGAAATCAATAAGCTTAACCTTCCAATTTTTGTCCAACAAAATTTTGACTGGGTTGATGTTTTTATGTATAATGATTCTAGAAAAGGCAGTGTGAAGATAAGTGATAGAAATCGCAACCTCCTTGGCAATATGGATTCCTCCCCATTGACCATTATACGTCCATGGTCATTCATAGTTGCAAGTTCTTCATATTCAAACACAACAACCGGAAGAAAAAACTCGGAACACCATCCAATCAATTTAAGAAAGTTGTTGTGATTGCTCATCCGAGCAGACAAGAAAATGTCATTGTAAATACCTTCTTGATTAAGGTTGAGTACAAATCTATTGATCAAGTAAGGTTTATCGTCGATGATACCTTTATACCATTTACCATAGAGCAATGAATACTTAACAAGATAACTATCATCAAAGTTATTGGTGGCTTTAAGGATTTGGGAAGATGAAAAATTGCGTATAGGAATCGATATACCGTTACAGTCACCGATTAGCTTTTTCAGAAAGATACCTCCATTCTCCAAGAAAAACTTTTCTTCATTCTTTTTACGAGAAGATTTTAGTTTCTGCTTCAACTTCTTCATCATAGTTTCCACTCAACAAAGTAACAAAATTTCTAGGCAGAGTTATCTTCAAAAAATAAATAAAAAATAAATAAACAATAACAGACTTGAAGACATTCTGACAAAATCTATCTTATATATCTAAATTCATATAAAGATAATACCTCTTTGTTGTCATTACCTTGAAAATTTCATACCATTGACGGGTCTAATATAAGACGTGAGTCCCGAGACATAAACCCACTCAACATCACTGCTCATCACATAGGTCGTTTAGACCATCTTCGTTAGTTTAAAACTCTGTAAAAATTTATATCCATTAAAAATAATACCATTTATACTTTAATTTTATTTTTTGCTTCTATTTTTAATAAAAAAATATATTTGAACCAAATGAAAATGGTTCACATGTTAAAAAACCCTTAAGAACCAATTCTTAATATTTAAAACTTTCTTTCTCCAAGTTTCTTAATATTTATTATATTTTATTTTTAAGAAACTCTTAAGAACCATGGATGGAGGTGCTCTTACTAATAATTTTTTTTGCTAATATACGAAGAAGATATCACACTAAATAGCAAAGCTTGATCTCATATCAACATGACACTACAAGAAAACATGGGCAAAAGTGACCGGAGTTCCTGACGGATTGTGATCCGTCAGGAATTCGTGACGG
>OVBE01007323.1:0-18617 GCA_900406425.1 Iberis pinnata
GTTTGTCTCTGATAATTTGAGCATAGGGTTTAATACTCTGGGAGGAGATTATTCCATATCTGTCTTTCATGTTGTGAATTATTTTCAAAGAAAATCTCTGCATGATAAATTGACTTTCAATCCTGATTACCTGTGGTTTCCCTGATGCCTAACTCNTCTTTTATTTCATAATTTTAAACCGTTTAATTTACCGTTTTGATCACTATTAATCTCATTATTCTCACTTTACCTAGATTTGAAACTGAAACTAAACGTGTACTATTTTGGTCTCTGTGGATTGGATGCCCTTTGCTATGCTACATTGAAATGTTCTCTGCAGGTGTATTTAGGATTAAATTCTAGACCTATCAGAATTTTGGCACCGTTGTCGGGGACCAATTGTGCGTTTCTAGTTTTTATTAGATTCTCGTCTAGAGTTTTTATTTTTAGTACTCATCTCGTTCTCTTTTGCTTGTTTTTGTTTCACAAGTGTATGATCAGAAGATCTGACAAGTCCTCTGATTTGTTAAGCCTCAGTAATTAGGAACTCGCACGAATAGAACGCTCAAACCGGAATATCAAGAAAGACGAAAGCTCATCTAGTCAAATGGATGGGAACGTTGATCAAGTCATTCCGGACGGACCCCAAGGTCAAAACGATCCACCATTTCTTGGACTCAATCAACTCATTAACCAAGAACAAGGTGGTGATAACGGCAATGAAGTGCCACAAGGCCAACAAAGAGCTGCTAACAACCAAGCTCAAAACCCTCAGAACATAGATGCAAGGAATTTTTTTTTGTATGGAGATCCGGAGAGAGTTTATATGCTCAATGGTCAGAACCCTCCTCTAGGTGGTTCATACAACAACCCTCAAGCATACTATGCTAATAGGAATCTCATCCAACCCACTCAACCTCAGCGAAGGGAATACCAATTCCCTATTTCACTTGTTCAAATGATTCGTAACAACCAATTCAGTGGTTTACCTAACGAGCACCCAATGAATAATATTGATACTTTTGAGGACATCTGCAGCACTATCAAACTCAATGGAGTAACCAGCGATTTCATGCACTGCAGTTTGTTCAGTCATTCCTTAGCTGAAAAAGCACTTCACTGGCTGAGGTCTCTACCTGCAGGATCTATAGTAACCTCGACTGACTGCAAACTACTAGGACTAATTCCTTAAGGAACAAGATCTCTGCCTTTGCTGAAGCCCCTGTCGAATCATTCTATGAATCTTGGGAACGATTCAAAGAGCTGATTCATGATTGTCCATATCACGGTTTCTCAGATGTAAGTCTCCTCAATACCTTTTATAGAGGAATTGAACAAAAGTATCAATTGTCTTTAGATACAGTAAGCGATGGAGACTTTATGCAGAAACTTGTTCCTGATGCATATCGCTTGATATAGAATATGGCAGCTAGTAATAGCAATCATTGCCCAGAGTTTGATCTCCAAACAAAGGTTCCGATATTAGCTGCTAACTCAGAGATCAACACTATCCACAACAGCAGAAATCCTTTGTGCATAATTCTAATTCAGGCGGTTTTCCACAAACCTCTCAGCTTGTATTCCAACAAACTCAACCTCAAACCAAGTAATTCAGTTGAGATGATGTTCAAGAAACTGCTGGAAGGACAAAAACAATTCCAAACATTGATCCAAGGAGAAGTGAAAGAGCTGAATCAAAAGTTTGATGCATTATTAACTCATGTGAAGCATTTGGGTTTGCAAGTTGCTCAGATTTCAGAAGCTGTGAAGAGACAAGCTGGTGTCTTTCCTGGGAAAGCTGAGGAGAATCCAAAGGGGTATTGCAAGGCTTTGGTTGGGAATTTAGATGAAGAAACTAGGAATTTGGAAGAAGATGCAGATTTTGAAAATCTGGAAATTAATGCAAAGAGATCTACCCGATTGGGCAAATTGCTTCCGGAGGAACAGATCAATCGGGCAACATTATCCCGATCAAGAAAATTCATGAAAGATTTCCAGGGACATATGCTCGATCGAGCACACCTTGTGCCCGATTGAGCAGTTTTCTCGGACACGAAACATGAGATTTTTCCCGATCGGGCAACACTTCCTAGACCCGAAAAGTTCTGAAGTCTCCTATAAGTCCAGAATTCCTTATCCGATGCCTTTTACAAAGCTTATATCAAAGTTTAAAGTTGATAAGATGATTGGAAAGCCACATAATCCACTTAAGAAGCTTCATAAAGTACAAGATCCAGGGGAATTATTAGTTCCTTGTTCGATCAATGGAGTAGAATTCATTGATTCTCTTTGTGATACTAGAGCTAATGTGAGCGTCATGTCAATGACTGTTGCAAAACAGTTGGGACTATCAGGTATCCAACCATCTCATATGACTTTCACACTTGCTAATGATTCTACTGTCTCGTCTAGTGGTTTTACCCCAGATCTCTTGGTACAAGTTGGTAATTGCCTCGTCCCTGTTGATTTCTACATCTTGGCGACGAATGAGCATTCACATGAACCCTTGATTCTTGGAAGACCCTTTCTTGCAACCGTAGGAGCTGTTGTTGATTTACCCAATTGGCGAATATCNTCCCGGATCTCTTGGTACAAGTTGGTAATTGCCTCGTCCCTGTTGATTTCTACATCTTGGCGACGAATGAGCATTCACATGAACCCTTGATTCTTGGAAGACCCTTTCTTGCAACCGTAGGAGCTGTTGTTGATTTACCCAATTGGCGAATATCTCTGTAAAACATCAAGAAGCGGGTTTTCTATCCAACGATTCCTTTAAAAGGGATCTTTAGGCTAACTGTGGTGAAAGAGTTAGAGATGAAGGATGAAGTTCATATTTAACCAGATCCTAAGTGTGAAGCTGCTGAAGCCTTACAAAAGGAGCCTCCAATCTCAACAAGGAGTATAATTCCCAAGGTTAAAGAGAAAGTGAAGGTGAAACCAAAGCAGGTTAAGAAAGAGTCTCAAGTACCTTTAATCCCTCAAGCAATAGTTGGGGATACAATTGAGTAGAAGGTGAAAAGCAAAGAGTTCTCAAATCCCTTTTCGAATTTTAGAATTTTACTCACCCAGAGTTCAAAGAGAAAGGGATTGATGTTGCAAAGGATGTGATGGGGAAGGTTCTGAAGTTAAAGATGTATGGATTTGGAGCTTGTTATGGAACATCATTGGATGTTGATTCCATTCCTACTTAGAGGTAGGTACCGTCAAGCTAAGTGGCGTTAAACAAAGCACTGAGTGGGAGGCAACCCACTATATTTAGAGTCTATTTATTTATTTATTTCTATTCCGAGTCAGTCTTAATCTACTTATGTTTAGTTTTGAGTTTAAAGTGTTTTAGGTTATTACTGGTGAAAGTTTCTTCATGACATTCCGAGTTATCTCTTCTATTATCATTACTCATCTTTTTCACTTGAAATGTTGGTTGTTAGAATGGTTTCTATCTTGATTCTTGCTAATTTTGATTAATATTGCTTAGATCGTTGCTCACCATTCACCATCATTCTTGTGTTTTGACTTGAGTTTATTTTAGATTCATGATTGATTGGGTTTTTTCTCATTAAGTAATTCTTGATTCTTGCTAATTCTAGTTAGTACTGTTTGATCATTGCTCATTACTTACCAATTGATTGTGTGATATCAGAATGATTGTTGTTAACTGTTCTGAATGATGCCTCTATTATATGATTCTCGCTATTTTTGATTAGTATTGCTCGATCATAGTGCCTTAATGGTTTCTCTTACAACAGATTCTTGTTAGTTTTTACAAACTATCATTGCTCAAATTGTTGTTCAACCATTTCTTACACTTCTCTTGAGTGTTTGTTCTTTTTGCATGCATAGAAAATGGGGCATAGGAGTTCAAAACAGATTTGGGAGCACTTCACTTTTAGTAAACCTCTTTCCCTTGAACTCTTATATAGTATTGTTTACTTTCATCCATTAATGATTTTTCTATTGATTATGGTTGTTTCTTTACCTTCTTTTGGATTTATTTTAACATTGGGACGGTGTAATGATACTAACTATGTTTTGATGTTTTGTCTTTTCGGTGAAATGTTTCAAAAAAATTTTTAAAATCTACCTGAGTCTATCGAGTCGAATGAACCATGATCAAAATCAATGATAATAATAGCAAAGTGAGGGTATGGTTTTTGCTTTCTCTAGATTACTCACTTACATTAATTGCTGAGATTAGGATTGGAATCCCATTACTAATTGATTTGTTTCTGAAAGTTCTGGTCTTTTGAGTTATTGATGAATTGATGCTAGCTCTGCCATGATATGACTTAATTTAAATCTAAATTATTCTTGTTTATTGTGTTGATTTACTTTGAGAATTAGGTACCTTGCTATTCAATATTCTGTAAAATCGACAAGTTCTTCCAGTACGGTCTGGGTCCTTTCTCTCTCTCCCTTCAGAAAAATAATAAAAACCGGTAGAAAAAGTGTTGAAAGTGTGACCTTGTAGTCCGTAATCATTGTCGGGCTGCTGAAAAGCAGTTAGAATCATGAAAACGCAAGAAAGTGCGAACATGAAAAGAATATAAAAAAGAAAGAAAAGAAAAACACAGAAAAGTGCGAATCTTTAGAAAAAGAAAAAAAAGAAGTGAGAAAGGGGGGAAAAGGATCAGGACCGGAAGTTGGTTGATGCTCTGTTTGGTATGGGCATTTCGATAGAAGAGGTACTTGAGTAAATTGATTGATATACCATAGGTGATAATGCATGTAACTGAACTTAATTGAATATTAAAGAGCTGGTTGATATGATTTGATACTTGATTGATTTGGGATTTAGAGTAAGAAATAGGTTGTTAGTTTAGTGGTGGTAAACAATTAAATCAAAGTGGTTGTTTGAGATTAGTGTCTTTGGAGTTGAAACTATGCTTATGGTTTATAGATTTTGTGAGTTTCTATGTGGTCCATTTTAAACCTCTTCTCTAGATTGAATCTTGCTTTACTTGAGGACAAGCAAAGATCTAAGTCTGGGGGAGTTGATATTACTCGGTTTTAACGCTTTCTAGTGAGCATTAATGTTTGCTAGTAAGCGTTATCCGAGTGTTTTCCTTGCAATTTGATATCATGTATAGGTTTTCTAGGTGTTTGGGTCATTTTGGAACAAAAAGACGGATTTTTGCATGAAACGGATGCAAATTGACATATGCAAATGCAGAGTCCATCAGAAGGGTCAGAAGTTTAGCAATGTTTGAGGATGTTCCCGCCGATGGATGAAGCTTAAATTTTGATACAATATAGCCACGTGCGTTAGCTTTCATATGGAAGTGATTTAAAGTAGATGCATTGGTGCAATCAGAAGTTATGGCTATTTTACTGAAGACTGGTCAAGCTGACTCGCAGAAGAAGATCGCACAGGAATATCCTGGAGTGCACGATCGGGCATTTGCTCCTAGAATACCCGAGAACAAGTAGAAAATTTCTAAAATTTGCAATCAAGTCCTTAAGTTTACCTTAATTTTCCTATTTCATTTATTTTACTTGTTTAGCCTATAAATACATTTTTAGGTTTTTAGAATTAAGCTTTATTTTATTTATGAGAGAATTACTGAGGGAGAGAAGATTCAACATGTATTTGGAGAAGATTTATGAACCCTTTATAATATATCTATTTGTTTTAATTAGTTCTCCTTTGATTTTGATTTGTGATTGCATGTCAATGTCTGAGTAGTTCCATACTCATGTTTTAGGGTTTTCCAGAGAAATTAGGGTTTGATTGTTAGATTTGTCATGAGGGGATAACAATTGTTAGGTTCTTAGTCTAGACTTGTTATTAATGCATGAATTAGATTCGCCATTTAGTTCATTGATATTAGGTTGATAAACACAAAGGGATTTGGTTTAGAGATCTCACCTAGTCTAGATGAATAAGTGACTCTGCTTGCAGGAGTATTGTCTTGGTTGCTTATGAACAATTGAATATGATCTATAATGCATGTTATGTTATTTAAAAGACGGCGGGAGTTTGTCTATGATAATTTGAGCATAGGGTTTAATATTCCGGGAGGAGATTATTCCATATATGTCTTTCATGTTGAGAATTATTTTCAAAGAAAATCCCTNCACCTAGTCTAGATGAATAAGTGACTCTGCTTGCAGGAGTATTGTCTTGGTTGCTTATGAACAATTGAATATGATCTATAATGCATGTTATGTTATTTAAAAGACGGCGGGAGTTTGTCTATGATAATTTGAGCATAGGGTTTAATATTCCGGGAGGAGATTATTCCATATATGTCTTTCATGTTGAGAATTATTTTCAAAGAAAATCCCTGCATGATAAATTGACTTTCAATCCTGATTACATGTGGTTTCCCTAATGCCTAACGCTTTAATTTCATAAGTTTAAACCATTTAATTTACCGTTTTGATCACTATTAATCTCATTATTCTCACTTTAGCTAGATTTGAAACTGAAACTGAACGTATACTATTCTGGTTTCTGTGGATTCGATACCCTTTGCTATGCTACACTGAACTATTCTCTGCAGTATTGTTTAGGATTAAATTCTAAAGCAATCAACTTCTAAATCTTCAGAAAAACATATATGTTTCTCGTTTTAATTCTTGAAAAGTTGAGTAAGAAGCCATTTCTTCTCTAAAACTTGCCCTCTCACTTCTGAGAGTTCAGAGGTGTCAGAAGTAGTTCCCGTGGTTCTTCTATCGAAATATGGGCAATGAATACTGTTACTAACAGCAAGGTTCTCTATCAGCTGATAGGCATCTGGGACATCTTTAGTATAAAATCGCCATTGCTTGCTGCATCCAAGGAAAGCTGGTACTTCTGATCTATTCTTCTATAGAAAGTGTTGAGGAGACTTACATCTGAGAAACCATGATGAGGGTAGTCACTAAGATTTTTTTTTGGAATAATTCCCAGGCTTTATAGAATGACTCTACAAGACATTTCTGAAACCCAGAGATATTTTTTCGCATTGAGTTGGTCCTAAAGTGGTGAAGAAGTAAGAGAGAAACTTGGCTTTGCAGTCAAGTCTCAGTAGAACTAGCAGGTAAGGACTTTAACCACTTAAGTTCTCTCTCAACTAAAGAGTGGCAGAGGTGTTTGCAATGCATGAAATCCCTTGAGACTCCTTTGACTTGGGTAATGCTGCAGATGTCCTCAAAGTTATTGATGTGGTTCATGGGATGCTCGATGGGTAGAACATGAAACTGGTTCTAGCGAAGTATTTGGATATGCTGAATAGGGAATTGGTACTCCTGAAGTTGAGGTTTTCGGGGTTGGATAGAATTCCTCTTAGCAAAGAATGCTTCAGGGTTGTTGTAGTGACCGACCAGAGGGTGATTCTGAGGTGGACGCTGGTTGGCAAATCCATTTGGATCGCCCATCAAGATGTAGTTATGTCCAACCAGATCAACATTACCAGCTCTTGATTGTTCTGGTGGCACATGATTGTCGTTAGCTCCTCCTACCACTGGGTTGACTATCAGCTCGTTGAGTCTAAGAGGAGGTAGGTTGTTTAGACTATCGGGATCGACCAGAATGTTTTCTTGAACATTTTCATCCATTGAATTGGGTGAGCTTGCTTTCTTCTTTGTTTTCCAGTTTGAACATTCTAACTTCGCGAGTTCTGCGTTACTAAGGTTGAGCAATTCCTTGGATTTGTAAATGCGTTTGGTCACGTACCTATAAAGAAAAAATCAAGAAGAAAGAACGAGATGAGTACTGTAAAAACAAAAATTGTAGACTAAACTCTTAAGAAAACATAAAAGGCATTATATAATGGTCCCCGACAACAACGCCAAAATTCTGATAGACTTAGAATTTAATTCCTAAAATACACTGAAGAGAACAAATCACAGTCTTGCTATATGGTCTCTGTGGGATTTAACCCTATCTATACTACTGTGATATGTTTTCTGCAGTGTAGTTTAGGAATTAAATTCTAAGTCTATCAGAATTTTAACCCAGGTTTTAATAAGATCTTTGAAGAGATCGATCGATCTATGTGTTTTTCGAATTGGACAATGCATACACGATCGATCCCTCAAGGATCTATCGATCACTTTTTCGGGTTCTTCTTTTCGTGGATCCATAACGATCATTCCAGAGGGAACCGATCGATCATTTTTCCCTGGAAATTTTTTTCCTTTGTGCCCGATCGATATCTCGGTGCTCGATCGATCTCTTCCCAAAAAGTTGCTTGGATCGATCGATCTTCGAAGTCTACATCACTTTTCTATTTTTGCACTTTTATTAGCTAGATTTGATTCTAAGATTAATAGTGCAACCTTGGTCTCTATAGATTCGAACCCTAATATACTATTTTGTTTTCCGTGCACTTGCATGATTATATTTGGGTTAAAATCTGAATGTATCAAAATTTTGGCGCCGTTGTCGGGGACCAATACAGTGCCTTTTAGGTTTTCTTAAGTGTCTAGTCTAAGATTTTTATTTTTTCAGTACTCATCTGGTTCTTTCTTCTTGATTTTGTCTTTACAGGTACGTGACCAGACGATCTGACAAATCCAAGGAATTTCTCAAGCTTCATAACGCAGAACTCGCGAAGTTAGAACGTTCAAACCGGAAAGCAAAGAAGAATGCAAGATCATCCAATTCAATGGTTGAAAACGTTCATCAAAACGATCTGGTCGATCCCGATGGTCCAAACAACCTACCTCTTCTTAGACTCAACAAGCAGAAAGTCCATCCAGTGGGAGGAAGAGCTAATGGAAATCAAGTGCCACCAGAACAACCAGGAGCTGGTAATGTTGATCTGGTTGGACATAACTACATCTTGATGGGCGATCCAAATGGATTTTCCAACCAGTGTCCACCATAGAATCACCCTCTAGTCGGTGATTACAACAACCTTAAAGCATTCTTTGCTAACAGGAATATTATCCAACCCCGACAACCTCAACGTTAGGAGTACTAATTCCCTATTCAGCTCATCCAGATACTTTGCCAGAAAAAGTTTCATGGTCTACCCATCGAGCATCCCATGGACCACATTGATAATTTTGAGGACATTTGCAGCACTACCCAACTCAATGGAGTCTCAAGGGATTTCATGCATTACAAACTCTTTCATCACTCTCTAACTGAGAGAGCACTTAGGTGGTTAAATTCCTTACCTGCTGGTTCTATTGAGACTTAATATGACTGAAAAGACAAGTTTCTCACTCACTTTTTCACCACTACCAGGACCAACTCTATGCGAAACAAGATCGTTGGGTTTCACAAAGTCTTGTAGAGTCATTATATGAAGCACGAGAATTATTCAAAGAAAATATTAGTGACTGCCCTCATCATGGTTTCTCAGATGAATAGATCAGAAGTACCAGCTTTCCTTGGATACAGCAAGCAATGGCGATTTCATGACTAAAGTTGTCCCAGATGCATATCAGCTGATAGAGAACCTTGCTGCTAGTAACAGTAATCATTGCCCATATTTCGATAGAAGAACCACGAGAACTACTTCTGACACCTCTAAACTCTCAGTAGTGAAAGGGAAAGTTTCAGAGATGAAATGGCTGCTTACTCAAATCTTCAAGAATTAAAACCAAAAACATGTCAGTTTTGCTGAAGATTTAGAAGTTGATTGGTTTTCCCTTCACAAGCAAATAGTTGGAGGAGTTAAAAAGGAAGGGAGCTACATTAATAGCGATGAACAAAGGATGTACAATCAAGGGTACAATTCAGGTTTCAAAAAGACTTAACCATATCTTTCTTGGTGAAACAATAATGTAGACAATCCTCAAGATCATATCTACCCACAACAGCAAAAGACTTTTGTGAAAAATCCCAATTCAAGTGGTTTTCAATAAATCTCTCAGCATATATTTCAGCAAAGAAACTCAATGGGGATTATGCTTAAACAACTTTTGGAAGGGCAACAACACTCCCAAAGAGAAGTAAGAGAACTAAACCAGAAGTTGGAAGCCCTCTCTACACATGTGAAGCACCTTGATACTCAACTAGCTTAAACTTCATAATCTATAAAGAAACAAGCTAGTGTTTTCCCTAGAAGGGTTGAAGATAATCCAAAAATTCGTAAGTCTATAGTTGTTGATATGATAGGAGAAACTGGTGATTTGGAGAGTGATGCAGAGATTGAAAAGTCTTAAAAAGATGCAGAAAATGTTGCAGACTTCGGAGATCGATCAATCCAAGCAACTTCACGGGAAGATATCTAATGAGCACCGAGAGATCTATTGAGCAAAAAGGAAAAAAATTTCCAAGGACAAATGATCGATCGTTCCCCTCATGAACGATCGTTCTATATCCACGAGAAGAAGAACCCTAGTAAAGAGATTGATCGATCCCTGAGGATTCGATCGAGCATGCATTGTCCAATTCGAAAAACACATAGATCGATCGATCCCTCTCTCCGTAATATTGTGATTCTTACAATGGCCTATAACTAAGAATTTGTTACCCAGTGCAACCTCAAAAGTCCATATTAGAATTTGAAGATGGAGAGATGATAGAGAAGCAACCAAATCCACTTAGGAAGCTTTCATAAGCTAAAATATCCTAGGGAATTTTTGGTTCCTTGTTCAACCAATGAGGTAGAATTCACAGACTCTTTCTGTGATACTGGAGGTAATGTGAACATCATGTCAATAATTTTTGAATAGAGATTGGGAATTTCAGGTATCACACCATCTAAGACAACCTTTAGCTTGCTTATGATTCTATTATATCTTCAAGTGGTTTTATCTCTGATCTATTGGTACAAGTTGGGAGTTGTCTAGATCCTGTCGATTTTCATGTCTTGGAGATGAATGGGAATTCAAATGAACCTTTGGTTCAAGGGAGACATTTTCTTCCAACTATGGAAGTTGTTGTTGATCTCCCTAATCAACGTTTATCTCTAACAAAGATTAAGAAAAGATTTTTCTATCCAGCAGTTCCTCCAAAGGGTATATCCACACTCACTATGGTTAAAGAAAAGGAGATGAAGCATGAATCTCTGATCAAGCCTAATCCTAAGGGTGAAATTAATGAAGTCTTGCATAAAGAATCTCAAGTAACAACAAGGCGTCCAGTTCCAAAGGCCAAGGAACATTAGAATGTGAAACCGAAGAAGACCAAGAGAGACTCTCAAATGACTTTGATTCCTAATGCAATAGTTGGAGATGCGATTGAGTATAAGGTGAAAAGTAAGGGTTTTTGAAAACCCTTCTCAAAGGTTAGATTATTCTTCACCCTAGAGCTTAAGGAGAAAGGAACAAGTGTTACAAAGGATGTGATGAGTAAGCATATGAAGCTGAAGTTGTCGGATTTTGGGGCTTGTTAAGGAGCATCTCCTGATGCTGATCCAATCCCAGTATAGAGGTAAGTAACGTCAAGCTTAATGACATTAAACAAGCGATGAGTGGGAGGCAACCCACTATTGGTGTTTTATATTTAGTATTTTTAAAATTTTGAATTAGTTTTGTTTTTAGTTCCTAACCTAGTTATTTTTAATTTTAAGTTGTGTGTGAATTAGGATATTTCTGGTGAAGTTTCTTCAAATTACTCTGGGTTATCTCTTTTCTATATTCATTCATAATCATCTCACTTGAATTGTTGGTTATCTTCATGGTTTCTCTCTTCATTCATGATAATGTCTATTAGTATTGCTAAGATCATTTGCTAACCATTAACCATATTTCTTGATGTTTTGACTTTAATTGATTTTAGACATATGATCAGTTGGTTTTTCTCATTAAGTATCTCTTGATTCCTGCTAATTCTATTTAGTATTTCTTGATCATTGCTTTTTACTTACCAACTTGATGATGTGATACTGGATTGATTGCTTAGAACTATTTTGAATAGTTTCTTTCACATATGATTCTTGCTAATTATTCATTAGTATTGCTCGATCATTGTGCTCTTAATGGTTTCTCTTACAAGTGATTCTTGTTAACTCTTTAGTTAGCATTGCCCAATCATTGTACAACCATTCTATGATGGGTTTCAAATCGAAAGAACTGTACTACTTCTCTTGAGTGTTTGTTATTTTTACAAACATATCAGATATAGGAAACAACCGGATAGCGCGAGGTAACAAGTTTAGAGCGGATTTTAGATTGAGGGAAATTCACCATTAGTACTTTCTCTTCAATTGAACTCATGTATTTTATTTTTATTTCATCTATTTCAAACTCATCTATTGATCCAGGTTACTCTATTTCCTTCTATTGGATTTATTTTCACATTGGGACGGTGTGAAGTAAGTCTGGGGGATGGTGTAATGATACTAACTATGTTTTGATGTTTTGTTATTTGGTGAAAAGTTTTCAAATTTTGGTTTTTAATTAGATGAGTCTAGTCAAGTTGAAGGAATAGTGACCAGAATTTGTGATGATTATTAGCCTAGTGTAAGTTCAATTTCCATTTTCTACTTGACTACTAACTTAGATTAACTGCTGGATTTAGGATTGGAACCCCATTGACTGGTTGATATGCCTTTGAAAGTTCTGATCTTTTGGATTGTTGATGATTTGATGCTAGCTCAATTGTGACATGACTTAATTTGATCTTAATTATCTTGCTTATGGTGTTGGTATACTTTGAAAGCTATGTATCTTGCTCTTCAGTTCCCTATAAATCTGACAAGTACTTTCAGTATGATCTGGATCCTTTCTCTCTTTCCCTTCAAATAAAAAACGGTAAAAGTGGCATTGAACAGAGAACCTTGAAGTATGTTTCCTCATCCCATAAAACCAGCTGCTAAAAGAAAAAGCACATAAATGCAGAGACATAAGAAAAAGCAATAAGAAAAGAAAACTGAAAAAGAAGTGAGAAAAGGGGAAGAGAGGTCAGGATCATAACTCGAATGATGATATGTTTGGTATGGACGCTTTGATAGAAGAGGTAATCAAGCGCACTGATCGAGACTTTATAAGTAAGAATGCATCATTTATATATTAATGAATTTATGAGCTGGTTGAGATGATTTTATAGTTTGATTGATTCGAGATTTAAATTAAAATGCATGTTGTTAGTTATGTAGTGGCAATCACTCTATTTGCAGTAGTTATCTAGGATTAGTTTCTTTAGTTTTTGATACCTGAATTTGAGGTTTCTCAGATTCTGCGAGTTCTTTTATGGTCCTTTTCAAATCTCGTCTCTAGATTTGGTCTTACTTTACTTGAGACAAGCAAAGATCTAAGTTTTAGGGAGTTGATATTACTCGGTTTGATGCATAATAGTGGGCATTTATGTATGATATTTTGCATTATCCAAGAATTTCCCTTGCATATTTGGCATATTTTCATGATTCTATGTGTTCGGGTCATTTTGGAGCAAAAGAATGGATTTCAGAGCAATTTCAAAAAATGCAGAATCTGCTCGAACAAAATGCCTGATCGATCTTAGAATGCCCGATTGACCAAAAACTCATGGAGCTTATAAATCGATTGATCCTCACTTGGATTGATCGATCTAATTTCATCAATGATTGATCGATCTTCGTACTTGAGAAGATTTTAAAGAAAGCCAAATTATAAGATCGTCCTCAAGCTTATCATGTTTTCCTTATTTTATTTATCTTTCTGTTTTCACTATAAAAGCCTTTTGGCTTGGTTTTATTTTGATCACACTTTGTTTTATTCAAGTGTTTACTAAGGGAGACGAATTACAAAACTCTGTTTGGAAAATTTTTTATAAACCCTGATTTATACCCATATATATTCTTGTTTTATGCTTATGTGTTCTTCTTTGATATTGATTTGTGTTTGCTTGTCAATGTTTGAGTAGTTCCATAGTTAGGTTTTAGGGTTTCCCAGAGAAACTAGGTTTGAATGTTAGGGTTTAACACAAAAAATTGAATTTGTTAGGTTCTTAGTCTAGACTTGTTCTTAAGGCTTGAATTAGAATGATCACTTAGTTCATTGATATTTGATTGATAAACACAAAGTGATTTGGTTTAGAAATCTGATCTAGTCTAGATGTGTAAATGTCTTTGCTTGCGGGAGTACTGTCTTAGATGTTTATGAACATATCAAATTTGAACTTAATGCATGATTGAATTATCTAAATACGCGATAGTTTTTCTTTATTAATTAAAAAATAGGGATCTAATACTTGGGGAGGAGATTAGTCTTATTTTGTCTTTTGGGTTGAGAACTATTTTCATAGGAAAATCTTGCATGTTGACCTGAACTTTTAAACCTGAATACATGTGGAATTCTCTATTGCATGACACTTTTATTTTAGTGCCAACAACTGTTAGTTTAAGTTATTGCTTTTATTCAATTACAACCATCTATTTTATCTGTGTTAGCTTGGTTTGAAATAAAACCAAGTCACAAGGATTTTATAGTGCAAAAGGGAAAATAAATAAAATAAGGAAAACTTGATAAGCTTGAGGACGATTTTGTAATTTGGCTTTCTTTAAATTATTCCCGGGTACGAAGATCGATTGGGCACTATAGGATCGATCGAGCGTTGATGAAATTAGATCGATCAATCCAAGTGAGGATAGATCGATCTATAAGCATGTAGAATTCCATGAGGTTTTGCACGATCGGGCATTCTGAGATCGATCGAGCATTTTGTTCGAGCAGATTCTGCATTTTTCTAAATTGCTCTAATATCCATTCTTTTGCTCCAAAATGACCAGAACACCTAGAATAATGAAAATATGCCAAATATACAAAGAAAACGCTCGGATAATACAAAATAGTAGACATAAATGTCCACTATTATGCATCAAAATCGAGTAATATCAATTATTCACATTGTGTCCACCACTGAATGTTGCATCATGTCCACCACTCTCAAGTGTTCCTTCTCAAAACACACAGTTGTTGGCTTGAGAATTGGTCACCACTCACAAGTTTCCACTCACATGTGTTTGTTGTCCACACTCAGACAACTCACAACCAAGGGTACTATTCAAATTGGCATACATGTCTCATTGTATCAGATATTCACTATCTATTAAATCTCTCATTAGGTCGAAATCGTAATCAAGTGGATCCTTGCAACTGTCATACAAATCATCGTGGTCTTCTTCAAAATCACTATTTTTGCTAATTGTCACATGTTCTTTTCCAGCATGCTTTCGCTTATTGATTTCTTCATCATTACACCAATTACTTATTTGTCTACTTTCAATAGATTTATGTCCACATACATGAGGTTTTGGTCCACCAGTATTTTTGTTCTGTCCACTAACATCACAGTCCTAATCCCTCCCCCCCCCCNTTATAGCAGTTTTTCTATGTACCATTTCAAGTTGGTTTGCAGAATCTAGGAAGGCATCATCTTCGTATGATCCAACCATGTCATCATCTTTTTTGTTATTTCTAACTTGTGGACATAATACTAAGCGTTCATGACATGGGGTGTCCACAACATTTTCTTGTTTTATGGACATGTACATGTTAAGTCCATCATTCTCTAACCTTGTCTTCTTGAATCTTTCTAACCCATCATTATATCCACACAAACAGGAAGCATCCGAGCTCTTGTGTTCGTAGCTCAAACTAATATCTTCTTTATGTATCTTCTCAGCATAAGCTTGCAATATCTTTGAAATGAAACTTGTGCACCTTTCTTCTTTGCTTAGTAGAACACATTTGACATAGGAATATTTAACAACTAGAAAATGCCAAGTCTCATATTCTAAGCACTCCTACTGACCAACTATTATCATAAAAGTGATGTCCATTGAGTATCACCTACACACCCCAAACAAGTATCCATTCAAAAATCTTAAACACATTACACAAAACTGGTCCATCGCTTAACACCGAACTGGTCCACGTGAACTAAACTTGAGCGATTATGTGAGGCTAAGTTAGGAAACAACACAAAAAATTAGACATACCATTAATGGCCTCACATACTCATTCGCCAGTGAAGATAAGCTCTAACAAAGAGCATTAATGGCAATTACCATATTTGAGCTCATTTAAGTTAATTTTAAAATGTTTTCTCAATTAAGCCATCTCATCATCATTTAAAAATATTAAATGATGATAAAGCACCAAAGCCAGATGAGTTAACTTCTACATTTTACAAACAACACTGGCCGACTTTCTCCTCAGTTGTTAAAGCATTTGTCCAGCATTTCTTCCACACTGCTTCTTTGGGCCCTGGTATAAACCATATGTATCTCTGTTTAATACCTAAAAATGATCAACCAAAAAGACCATGTGACTATATTCCCATTAGTTTAACCAATGTAGCTTATAAAATAGTCTCCAAAATTATGGCTAACAGAGTTAAACCATTCCTCTATCAGATAATTGCCCACAATCAATCAGCTTTTCTACCACATACAATGATCACTGACAACTCGTTCTTGTAGCTCATGAGTTGATTCATTCCCTGAACACTAGACCCATAAACCACCCCTACATGGCTTTGAAATTGGACATAGTTAAAGCTTTTGATAAAGTGAATTGATCTTTCCTTGAATTCATGTAAAAGAAGTTGGGATTTGCAGAAACTAGTGCAGTTGGGTAATGCATTGTGTCACTTCCTCAACCCTCTCAATTCTGATTAATAGATCTTCAGTTGGGTGTATTTCTCCACAAAGAGGCATCAAACAAGGTGACCTTCTTTCATCCTATCTTTACCTTATCGTTACAGAGGGTTTATCCTATTTAATTCAGGATTAAGTAAATAAACAATGTATCCATGGCTTTAAGGCCAGTAGAAATGGTCCAGCAATGTCCCACTTGTTATTGCTGATGATTCACTCTTAAATTGTCGTGCCAATGCATTTGAGTGTCAACATCTATTACACTGTCTGCAACTTTATGCCATATTGTCGGGTCAAGAAGTGAATTTTTCTAAGTCCTCAATCTTTAATTAGGAAACTCACTAGTTTGGTTAGAAATTACTGGTGGGGCTTATCACTGGAATAAAAAAATATTAATTGGATTTTCTGGTCCAAAACATCTTTAGCAAAGCTTAAAGGAGGTTTGGGTTTCAGAGTTTTCAAGCTCTTCAATTTAGCTTTGGTTGGAAAACAAGGGTGGAGAATACTGAAAAATTATGATTCCTTACTAGCTTCTGTCTATAAAGCTAAGTATTTTGGTCATTCAAGCCTTCTTCATGCTCATGTTGGGTCACGTCCTAGTCATATTTGGCGCATCATTTATGTTGCCTTGGATATTCTTAGACAAGGGACCTACTGGCAAGTNTGATTCCTTACTAGCTTCTGTCTATAAAGCTAAGTATTTTGGTCATTCAAGCCTTCTTCATGCTCATGTTGGGTCACGTCCTAGTCATGTTTGGCGCATCATTTATGTTGCCTTGGATATTCTTAGACAAGGGACCTACTGGCAAGTGGGAAATGAGAAAACAGTTCAGGTTTATAAGAATAAATGGTTGTTGGATGATACCTATAGGCTTACGGTAAGAATGAATCCTAATCATGATGAAAATGCAACATTGAATATATTGTTATCTGCAGAGGGTCCTTATTGGTGTTCAGATAGAGTTCAAGCTTATCTGACTAGTTTTGATGCAAAATTAGTTTTGTTAACTCAGCCTTCTCTGTTTGGTTTAAATGATATACCAGTATGGCAACATACATCAATAGGGGTTTACTCAGTAAAGTCAGGCTACCATCTTTTAAAAGACATAGACAGCCACAATGTATTGCCTCCATTGTTTCATCAAGTTGCCAAATGTATCTGGAAATTGCCCACTCAGCTAAAGATACAACATTTCTTGTGGAGACTTATGCATAGAGGACTAGCAGTGGGAGAAGAACTTGTGAAAAAAGGACTAAGAGGAGATGCTTTATGTCCATTATGTGGTGAAGAAAAGGAAACTGTTAACCATTTATTTTTTACTTGCACAGTCTCTATTGAGACATGTCAATTAGTTCCCTTTAAGAGTTTTCCCTTGGGAAGTTTCACATCATGTACATTACAAAATCTTTAACTTGTTTTGAATTTAATGGATGAATTCACTATTGCAGATTCTGGCTATTTGGCATCATACTTGTTCTGGCAATTGTGGAAGATGAGGAATGCTCTAATCTTTGAGAACAAGCGCAAAAGTATACCAGAGATAATTACTAAAGCACTCATTGATGCATATCAATACCAAGAAGCTCATGTATCACAAAGACAATTAGCTCAAAGCAACTCAATGGTCCCAAGCTTGTATCCATGAAATGTTGCACAAACCAGAAGTCCTCTCTGTGCTTTCTTTGGCCACCATGCATCTTGGCTTTCTTTCAACCAATCCACAAGTATAGGCTGGGTTTTGCTTAAATATGGAAATATCCTTATGCAAGGCCAAACGAAAAGAGGTAAAAAATTAATTATTAGGTAGATAAAAATAATAATAATAAAGTGACAAAATTTTTTATTGTGATGATCTTTTGTTTTATTATTGATTTTTATTATATTATATTTATTACGGGATCGAGTGCATAGAGATGATTTATTTTTATTTATGTTAGAAAGAGAAATGAATGCTTTTTAAAAGCTGTTTGTAAAAAGTTTATGTGGAGAGAGAGACTTTGCAATTCACACATCCAAAGCAATTACAAGTTTTTCTTCTTCTTTCAATTGATACAATTTGAATCGAATCAAGGTCTTCTTTCCATAAATTGCGGGTCTCTGTCTCCCTAATTGAGGTTTCTGGTGCATTTCTCTGACCCAATACTTAGGGTTTCCGGTGTGAGTTCGTAGTTCTC
>OVBE01007324.1:0-18615 GCA_900406425.1 Iberis pinnata
CTCTCACACCCCGAAAATACCTACTATCACTGTAGTGTGTTAAAATTCCTATTATCATCGTCCAGTCATAATAATTTGCGAGGACGTGGACGTGGCTGCGGTCGAGGCTGTGGTCACGGTTATGGATGAGTAAGAGGACAAGGAGGAGGACAAGACAGAGGATATTATAATCGTAATTTGGACAAAAAAATTAAGAAGTTTCCTGAAAATGATGGTGGTCGTTGAAAGTTTGATCGCCAGAGATGAACCGATGTGGAAATGGATTTTGTGAATAAGTCAGCAACAAATCTCTATATTATGTTTTGAAAATACAAGTTAGAAAAAAACATTAGAAGTGTAAAAAATTACATTAAATTATAATTCTTCATCACTTTGTTTTCCAAATCTAAAAATAAGTTATTCGTCATATGCTTTTATTGTCTATTGACTTTGAATTGTGGAGTTCGTACAAAGTGTTTGATGTGTTTAGAAGAAGAACCCTAATTTTAGAATAACTCATTTTTTATTTGGAAAACAACGTAACGAAGAATCCTAATTTTTGGATGAAATTAATCCATAATGATTTTGTGAATAAAATAAGATAAGATGTTTATGTACATGTGTCGAGTAGAAGAAATGCAAAAAATGAGGATTGAAGGTTATAAAAAAGAAGAAAGGAACGAGAGAGATGAAAATAAGATTTCAGGAATAAGTGTAACGAGTCAATGAGACTAATCAGTAATAATTTTGTGCATAGAGAAGAGAAGAAAGGGAAACGAGACAAGGATGAGATTACAAAAATGGCGATTAAACGTCCTTAAAAAAGAAGAAAGGGAAACGAGAGAGATGAAGATAAGTTTTTGTGTATAGGTGTGAAGAGGATGAAATTATTCGGTAATGATATGTGTACAAAAGAAGATAAGATTTTTATGTACATGTGTGGTGAGTGGAGGAGATATAAAAAAGAAGTGGAAACGAAAAAGAAAAATATAAGATTTCGTACACACGTGTGACGAATATGTGAGATTAATCGGTAATGATTTTATCCATCACTGAAGATAAAATTGTTTTGTATATGCGTGTCGAGTGGAAGAAATGCAAGCAAGTTAATGATTGAATATTCTTTAAAAATAAGGGAAAGCGAGAGAAATGCAAATAAGATTTTGTCTATATGGGTGACGAGTGAATGAGATTAATCAATGGTGGTTTTGTGTATAGAAGATGATAAGTGGTAGAAATGTAAAAAATGGTGATTTGATGTTCTTAAAAAAGAATAAGGTAAACAAGAAAGATGAAGATAATATTTTGTGTATAGGTGTGATGAGTAGGTGAGGTTAATCGGTAACGATTTTTTGTACAAAAGATGATACTATTGAGGGGAGAAGATACAACAAACAACGACTGAATATTCTTAAATAAGAAGAAGTGGAAACGAGAGAGAGGATGATAATATTTTGTGTATAGATGTGACGATTTGATAAGATTAATCGGTAATGATTTTTTGCATAGGAGAAGATAAGATGTTTGTTGTATACATGTGTGGTAAGTGGAGCAGATGTAAAAAAATGGTGACTGAATGTTCTTTATAAATAAAATAGGAAACGAGAGAGATAAAGATAAGATATGTGTATACGTGTGACGAGTGGATAAAATTAATCGCTAAAAATTTGGTGTATTTAAAAAGATAAATTATTTGTGTATATATGTCGAACGGAAGATAAGATTTTTGTATATGTGTGACGAGTGGATAAAATTAATCGCTAAAGATTTGTGTGTCTAAAAAGATAAGATATTTGCTTATATGTGTTGAATGAAAGATATGAAAAAATATGATCAGGGTTCTTAAAAAAAAGGTGTAAACAAGAACGATGAAAATAAATATTTGGTGTATATGTGTAATGAATTGATGAGATTAATTGATTATGATTTTTGTACACGTGTGTAAATTATCTTTTTATATACTTTTTTCTTAGCCAACAAAATATCAAGTGAATGTATTTTATAATAAAGCCCAAAAATCCATTTACAATAAAATTTAAATTTAACCTATTATTTTAATAATTTAAACTATAAAACGGTTTTATTATTGAACGTATATATATTTTTAGCAAAAACCTATGTAAAGTTCAACATATACAAAAATTGATAACTGATATTCAATTTTGAATGTGGTATTTAGTAGCCAAATTTTAAACATATTATTCTCTTGTCTAATTTAAGAAGTTAATATCTTGTTATCTTAATAATATTAAATTTGTTTTTTTTAAGAAACTAGAATATCAACAACAAAAATTTAGTTTAGGTTTTTCTATCATATATTTCTACGTCCAATGTTTTGATAATATTAATTTTCTATTCTTTTTTCATTTAGAGCAAGTTTATAAGTATTGATTTGTACACGAATTTAGAAGACTTCATGATGAAGATCTTATTATCATAAGTAAGTCATGCACTATCATCTTCTATAGGAAGGAACGATGAGTTTGGTACATCTCCTATTTCTTAGTACACAAATTGCTACGCCTTCTCCATTATAAGTCCCTTTATATGATCTACTGAAGCTCCTTGCGCAAAAGCAGGACCCATATGAAGTTTCTTTGAATCTATTGTCCATTCTTAATAATTAGCTAGTCCTTGAGTTGGATAGCTACTATCCATCGATGCTTGCGCTAAATCATTGTCGTTAGAAGCATGTGTAACTTTTCCTGCTCGAAATACGCTTTGCCCAACAAAACCAGGATTGTCAATAAGAGCATCACTAGAACCAACACTATCTTTAACCATAGAGGATGAAGGTTGACGTGCCTACAATGTTACTAAAAAGCCAACCGCCTCAGGTAGGGATGAGCATTCGGGTACCTGTTTGGGTTTGGGTTGGGTTTTTTGGGTTTTCGGGTTTTTCGGATTAGAGGTTTAGAACCCGTTCAAATATTTTATAGATTCGAGTCGGGTATCCAAATTTTTTTGTAAAGAAAAAATTATATTAAACCAACATAAAGTTGTTGTAATTTGATTCGAATTAAATTTTTAATTAGTGTTAAACCGGTTTAATTATTAGTTTAAATACAATCCTTTTTCCATTTGAATTTATTTATTCATTACATTTTAAATTATTATAAACGATTATAAAATACTTTTACTTATACGAATTCAACTTAATTATAAGAGTTAGTGTATAAATCAAGATATAAGATTTCAAAAAACTCATTGCTTTAATAAATTAGACAACTTAATATATAAAACAAATTTCCCACGAATATATATATATGATGACAAACTTATACATAACTACATATGTGATAAAATAGTCATAAGCTCGGATACCCATTCGGGTGTTTTTCAGGTTTCAGATAGTACCCGTTCGGGTTCGGGTATCCAAACTTTTAAAAAACAATACACATTTGGATATTTTATACTTTCGGTTTGATTTTGGTTCGGATATTTTTTGTCGGGTTTGGATTTCGGTTTTTTGCCCACCCCTAACCTTAGGTCTCGCATCAAATAACAAATTTTCGACGTCTCGTATTTATAATTTTTTACTTTTAAATTGAGTTGTCAATTTTATTTCAATAAAATGATAGTTTTCAAACAATCAATTTGGTTTGTTATCTTTAGTCTTTTGATTATTTTTGATTGTTTAACTAATTCAATTTTCCATTTTATTATTTATAAGTTTTTCAATTATAATCACATTTAGTCTATTTATAATAACATTAATATGAAGTAATACACACAATCTTAAACATAATTTTAATACTAACAATTTATCATTTGATATAAAAATCTGTTTTTTATAAAGTTAATGTATATATATATATATATATATATACATAAATATTGAATATTCTTTATCATATTTAATTTATTTATTACGTAATTAATTAAATTTAATTAAAAATTTAATTAACTTTTGCTTCACTTGTAACAAAATTATCTTGTGAGAGAAAAAATGAGATCTTACTAAGAATAATAAGAAATGAATATACCAATAGAGAGTTTAAGTTTTGTGTATTAGAGATATATAGGCGAATAATAGAGGAGGTGTTTTCGGCAAAAAATAGTGGGCCCTAATATTAACCATTGCTCTGTGTTTTTTGAAGTAATATAAAATTTAAATTGTCCCACTTTTTTAAAAAACAGTGAAAACCCGCACTTGTAACAAAGTATTTGTGGGAAAAAATACAGAAAATAAATCAAACTAAATCTAGCATGAGACTAACTGAATTGACTATAATTGACAAGTTCTTTTTTTTTTTAAATAATTGCCAAGAATTTAATATCTTGTTATCTTGATAACATTAAATAATTTTCTTTTTAAAAAGAAAGTAGAATATGAACAACAACAAAAAACTAGTGTAGGTTTTTACATCATATATTTTTACGTCCAAAGTTTTGATAATTAAGTAACCTTTTATTCTTTTTTAACTTAGAGCAAGTTTATAAGTATTGATTTGTACCCGAATTTAGAAGAGACCTCATGAAGAAGATTTTATGAGCATATAAGAAAGTCATGCATTATCATCAATAGGAATGAACAATGAGTTGGGTACATCTCCTCTTTCTTAGTACACGAATCGCTACGCCTTCTCCATTATAAGTCCCTTTATATAACTTATCGAAGCTCCTTACGCAAAAACAAGATCCATATGAATTTTCTTTAAATCTATTATCCATTCTCCATAGTTAGCTAGTCCTTAAGTTTGACAGCTACTATCCATCGATGCTTTCGCTAAAACATCGTCGTTAAAAGCATGTGTAACTTTTCCTGCTCGAAATACGTTTTGTCCAACAAAACCAGGATTGCCAATTAGAGCATAACTAGAACCAACACTACTGTTATCAATAGAGGATGGAGGTTGACGTGCCTAAGCCAACCGCCTCAGGTCTCAAATTAAATAACAAGTTTTGAGGTCTCATATTTATAATTCTTTTACTTTTAAGTTGAGTTGTCAATTTTATTTCAATAAAATGATAGTTTTCAAATAATAAATTTGGTTTGTTATTGTTTTTCTTTCAATTACTTTTGATTGTTTAACTAATTCAATTTTCTGTTTTATTATTTATAAGCTTTTCAATTATAATCACATATAATCTATTTGTAATAACATTAATATGAAGTTATACACACAGTCGTAAACATAATTTTAATACAAATTATTTATCATTTGATATAAAAATCTATTTTTATAAATTTAATATATATATTGAATATACTTTATCATATTTAATTTATTTATTTTATTTATCATGTAATTAATTAAACTAAATTAAAAATATAATTAAATATTGCGTCACTTGTAACAAAATTATCTTGTGAAAAAACAAGATCTTATTAAGAATAATAAGAAAAGAACATACCAATAGAGAGTTTAGGTTTTGTGTGTTGGAGATATATAGGTGATTAATATAGGAAGCGTTTTTGGAAAAAAGTAGTGGGCCCCAATATTAACCACTACTCTGCGTTTTATTGAAGTAATATAAAATATGAATTGTGCCACTTTTTAAAAAAAAACAGTGAAAAACCGCACTTGTAACAAAATATTTATGGAAAAAAACTCAGAAAAAAATCAAACTAAATTTAGCATGAGACGAATTGAATTGACTGTGATTGACAAATTTTTTTTTAGAAAGAATTCCCAAGAAGTTAATATCTTATTATCTTAATAATATTAAATAATTTCTTTTAAAAAAGAAACTAGAATATGAACACAAAATACTAGTGCAGGTTATTATATCATATATTTCTAAGTCCAAATTTTTGATAATAAATAATTTCTATCATTTTTTAACTTATAGCAAGTTTATGAGTATTGATTTGTACAAGAATTTAGAAGAGACCTCATGATGAAGATTTTATGACCATATAATCTTCATTATAAGTCCTTCTCCATTATAATTTCCTTTATATAACCTATCGAAGCTCCTTGCGCAAAAACATGACCCATATGAAGTTTTTTTAAATCTATTGTCCATTCTTCATAGTTAGATAGTCCTTGAGTTGGACAACTACTATCCATCAGTGTTTGCGCTAAAGCATCGTTGTTAAAAGCATGTGTAACTTTTCCAACTTGAAATACGCTTTGTCCAACAAAACCAGGATTGTCAATAAGAGCATCACTAGAACCAACACTACTGTTATCCATAGAGGATGGAGGTTGACGTGCCTACATTGTTACTAAAAAGCCAACTGTCTCACGTCTCGCATCAAATAACAAGTTTTTGAGGTCTCGTATTTATAATTCTCGTACTTTTAAGTTAAGTTGTCAATTTTATTTCAATAAAATGATAGTTTTCAAATATCAATTTGGTTTGTTATCTTTTGTCTTCCAATTACTTTGACTTGTTTAACTAATTCAATTTTTTGTTTTATTATTTATAAGCTTTTCATTTATAATCTATTTATAATAATATTAATATAAAGTTATACACACAATATTAAATATTATTTTAAAACTAACTATTTATCATTTGATATAAAAATCTATTTTCATAAAGTTAATATATATATATATATATATATATACATAAATATTGAATATACTTTATCATATTTAATTTTTTATTTTATTTAATAAGTAATTAATTAAATTTAATTTGAAATATAATTAAATATTTCCTCACTTGTAACAAAATTATCTTGTGAGAGAAAAAGGAGATCTTACTAAGAATAATAAAAAAGAAAGAGCTTATGTTTTGTATGTTGGAGATATATATGCGATTAATGGAAGAGGCTTTTTGGTAAAAAGTAGCAAGCCCCAATATTAACCATTGCTCTTCGTTTTTTGAAGTAATATAAAATTTGAATTGTCCCACTTTTTAAAATAGTTAGAAACTGCACTTGTAATAAAATATTTGTGGAAAAAACTCAGAAAAGAAATCGAACTAAATTTAACATGAGACTGATTGAATTGACTATGGTTGACAAGTTATTTTTCTTATTTTAAACGAATTGACAAGAAGTTAATATCTTGTTGTCTTAATAATATTAAATAAATCTTTTTACAAAAAACTAGAATATCATCAACAACAAAAAACTAGTGTAGGTTTATATATCATATATTTTTACGTCCGAAGTTTTGATAATAAGTAACTCTTTATTTTTATTTTAACTTAGAGCAAATTTATAAGTATTGATTTGTACACAAATTCATAAAAGATCTCGTGATGAAGATTTTATGACCATATAAGAAAGTCATGCATTAGGAACAATGAGTTGGGTGTATCTACTTTTTCTTAGTACACAAATCGCTACACCTTCTCCATTATAAGTCCCTTTATATAACCTATCAAAACTCTTTGCGTAAAAGCACGACCGATATGAAGTTTTTTTAAATCTATTGTCCATTCTTCATAGTTAGCTAGTCCTTGAGTTGGACAGCTACTATCCATCGATGCTTACGCTAAAGCATCGTCGTTAAAAGCATGTGTAACTTTTTCTACTCGAAATACGCTTTGCCCAACAAAACCAGGATTGCCAATAAGAGCATCACTAGAACCAGCACTATTGTTATCCATAGAGGATGGAGGTTGACGTGCCTACAGTGTTACTAAAAAGCCAACCGCCTCAGGTCTCGCATCAAATAACAAGTTTTTGAAGTCCCGTATTTATAATTCTTTTACTTTTAAGTTGAGTTGTCAATTTTATTTCAATAACATGATACTTTTCAAACGATCAATTTGATTTGTTATTTTTGTCTTCCAATTATTTTTGGTTGTTTAACTAATTCAATTTCTGTTTTATTATTTATAAGCTTTTCAATTATAATCACATTTAATCTCTTTATAATAACATTAATATTAACATTAATATGAAGTTATACACACAATCTTAAACATAATTTCAATACTATTTGATATAAAAATATATTTTTCATAAATTTAATATATATACATAAGTATTGAATATACTTTATCATATTTATTTTAGTTTTTATGTAATTAATTAAATTTAATTAAAATATAATTAAATATTGCCTCACGCCCCGAGGAAGCTAACCACGACATTATGAAAGCATTGGAAAAAAATTTAGGTTTTAATTTTTTCATACTGTAGTACCGTAAAGAATATGAAGAATTCAGTTGATAGAAAAATTACGCATAGGTAAATGCTTGAAACCATTATTTAATAGTGCATTGTTGATAGGCATTAAAACATTTGCGATAATTCATAGTTCACACTTCCGATTCATATATAAAATTTGATATCTAAATAGAAAAGTTTATTTATAGTTGTAACTCCTCTCCAAACATAAACAATTAAAAGATTTGTAAACACACGAAAAGTTACTAAAATTTTAAGTTTTTTTATAATAAAGTTTATAATATTGTTTTTATTCTATTTTGAAAGTATTAAAACTTTATCATATCTAGGATCGTAAATAATGTCGCCTAAGAAGGTGAGATAATAGGTGAAATGCCCTAGGATCCATGCAAAATTTGGGGCCCAATTTGTTTTTATTAGTACAAAATTTTTGTAAGGGTTTTACGACATTTAATTTTGTTATTTCTGTTTCAAAACTCATCATCTTCTCTGCAATTGTCTTTTACGAAGTACTGTTTGGTCGGCGATCATATAGCTCTTTCTCTAAGTTTAAAAGCTCTATCTCTTACTCTTGTATGTTTTGATTTTTTGTGTTACTTTCTATTGAATGTGTTTTGTAATGGTGAAATCTTCGTTAGCTGGTACTTTAAATATTGCGATGAAACACTTTGATTATTTAAAAAGAAACTGTACACATTTTGATATACTAAGAACCTCTTTTTTAGTTGTTGCTTGTGTGTCTCTAAAATGGTTGAGTCGGCACTGATTGTAAATAATTCTTAATCTCACAATATGTCATATTTTTTATTACCATAAAATGTATAGTACTAGATTAGGTCCCGCGTGATACGCGGACAAATGTTAAATATTTAAATTTAAAAATGATAACCTAAGTGATTATATATTCTAATCGACGTTAAAGTTAAAATTTAGTTATTATTAAATTTTTTGTAAATTATAATTATAAATATCCATAATTATCGATTATCAAAATTATGAGAAATAATCATCTATATATTTTTTTATATATTGTATATTTTTGTTATTTTAATTTTATAATATTATTATTGTTTCTGTAGTTCTATTTAAAATAATAATACTCATTTCCTTTTTGTTATTCTATTATTTCAGAAAAATAAAAAACTAAAATAAGAAAGTTTCCATTAGTTTAAATACTACGTTGACACATGTCATGATTTTAATTAACAATGACACGTGTCACGATTTTATTAATTATAATTTTGCTTACGTGTCGCACTCACGTTAAACGCGTCCCGTTTTATATAATAAGATATATACAACATAACATGAGTAACTCTAGGTTTAAGCAAATTACTTATGAACCCTTTACATATATATCTTCTTTAATGCTATCATCGTATATATGGACCAACACTAATGTTTTGTTCGATTCTTTCGAGGATCAATTTCACCAACAATGGATCTAAACATGTATTCAACACAATCAAGACTTTTTCAGTTAGACACCTATGTGAATTCGTTGATCTTGATGTCTTGAAATCAGAGGCGGCTCAGTGGGAGATTTTAAATTCGACCGTTCCAAATTCCTCCATTGAACCGGTAATTTTAAAGTTTATTTATAAATAATTTCTTTAAATATATTTAAAAGTGGCAATAATAATATTTATTTATATTTTATTTAAATTTATAAAATAAGTTACAATAAAAATCTAACACAACAAAATTAATTTATTAATTATTTTTTAATAAATTAAATTTAATAAGTCCAAATTTTATGATTAATGATATCATAAAACAAGATGAGCATTTATGAGATATTGGTTTTATATTTGATTAGGAAATGAGGTGTAGATTTGCATCCCCATTGTTGCCTATATTAATCATTGCATTTGTTAATCCATTAGTTAGGGTGATCCTCGGGAGAGTTAAATAAAAAAAAGACTTAGCCTCTAAATTTTGATTAACATTGTGGAAACTTATAAGTACAAATCACTTATAGTAGTCTTTTTCGAAACAATTCCTCCCCTTCTTTAAACAAATCCAAAACGAAGAAATGCATCCGGCAACTTAGAGAACCAACATCGAGGTGTCTGTTTGAGATCATATAAAGACTTACTTAAGTGACATAATTTGTCAGGATAAGTGTGTCGAAAACCAGGAGGAAGAGTCATATAAAATTCTTCTGATAGGTCACCGTGAAGGAAAACATTTTGGACATCCATCTGATGAACTGTCCATTGCTTTGCCGCAACAATACGAAGGAGTTTGCGAACCGTTGTCATCTTGATATCCGGTGCAGAAATTTCATTATAATCATTACCAACAACTTGTAGATTTCCTTGAATGACCAAATGTGCCTTGTATTGTTCAATAGACCCATCAGAGTAATATTTGATACGATATACCCATTGACTACCAATAACGCGTTTGTTCGGAGGAAGATCAACAATAGTCCAAGTGTTATTATGTTCAAGCGCTTGGATCTCTGAGACCATGGCCTCTTTCCAGCGAGGAGCAACAACAACCTCTTTGAAGTGCTTCGGTTCAACCGCAGCTGTTAAAGCAACAACAAAACTCCTACGTGTGGGAGCAAAGTGAGAGATCGAGTCATAGTGAGATAGAGGATCGTGTGGTACATTTATCCGTCGACAACTCAATAACTGGAGTAGAGAGAGAGAGAGAGAGAGAAACAATGGGAGCGATATTAGCAGAAGCTTTAAAAGTAACATAGTCATTCAAACACTGAGGCTTGGATTTGTCACGCAAGCTGCGACCAAGAGGCTGCTCAACTAGAGTTGGTGCATGCGGTAGAGACAATGATAGAGACTCAACGATGGTGCTTCATCCGTAACTTTTGAAGACAATACAAAGGCTGGAGAGCTCGAGATTGATGGTAAAGACAGAGAGCTTGGAACTGATGCCGTAGGCATAGAGCTCGGAACTGATGCCACAGGCGGAGAGCTCCCCTATAATTGGAGTGTATCTAATCGGAATCAAGCGCAGGTGGTGGGATAGCCGAAGGCAGACTAGAGGGAACCATATCAAAGGGGAAAATGTGTTCAGTAAAAACAACATCACGAGATATGAAAAACACTCAAAGATCAATATCATATACTTTCCAGCCTTTGGTTTCAAAAGGATAGCCGACAAAAACGCAAGGACGACTCCTTTATGCGAATTTGTCTTTGTCGTACGATGAATGATGAGTGTAACGAGCGAAACCAAAAACTCTTAGTGTGCATAGCTCGGTTCTTGTCCATGAAGCACTTCATACGGTGTCTTTCCATGGAGAATCGAAGAAGGAATCCGGTTAATCAAATAAGCGGTTGTAAGTACTGCTTCACTCCAAAAACGAATAGGTGTGGCACAGAAGCCTGGAACATGAGAGCCCGCGAGATGTTGAGGATATTTCTGTGTTTCCTTTCCATTCTTCCATTTTGTTGAGGAGTAGCCACACATGAAGTCTGATGAATTATACCTTGTTCTCAAAAGTAGGTAGAGAGACACATAAAATATGTGTTGTTATCACTTCGAATTGTTTGAACTGATTTTCCAAACTGTCTTTCAGCATATCGCAGAAAGTTAGGAAGGAACTTGACGCACTTCTGATTTTTCAGGAGTAGATTCGTCCATGTTGCTCTTGAAAAATCATCAACGATTGTTAGGAAATATTTCGCACCACATGAAGATGAAACAGGATAAGGCCCCATACATCGATGTCAATTAAAGAGAAAATATCACTTGCTTTATTCAAACTATCAGAAAAAAACATCTCTTGTTTGTTTGGCTTTGAAACAAATATCACAAGTAAAAGTAGACTTTTTTGAAGCACCCAAAATAAAATCTAATTTGGTTAATTTGAAGATGATGGATGCTAAAAACGTTGATCCTTTAACTTTGAAGAGACAGTCGAAGTTGTTGAAAAATCTTTAAGAGACCCAAGCTTCGAAAGTAAGTAGTCCCCATTGCTATTTCTATCGGTTCCAATCTGTGTAATCGAGGAAAGGTCTCGTAAAATACAATTATCATGTAAGATACACTAAAATCGGAATTTGTTTAAAAATTAAGAATATTTTTTTTTTATTAAAAAACATATCTAAATTGGAACCAAAACTGAACCAATTCATCCATAAAGAATTATTTATGAATAACCCACAAAACTAAATCCAACCGAATCAAAATTCGAATTGAACACTCCTAACCAGAAAATTGTTTTAGTAAATCAACCTTTAAATTAATAAAAAATCTTAAACCAAATAAAAAACTCACAAGTTCATATTTACGTCCATGAAATTAAAATTTCTCATAATGACATTTCTTAATTTTTTCCTTCACTAGTAACCTTCATCGATTTATCAACTGAATGTGCACAATCCTCAGATTTTCACTCAAAATTTTCTTTCTTCTTCATTGGCATTTCCTCACTACTCTCCTTTCTTTTTTCCTTTCTTCTTCTCCATTTATTGGTTTCTTTTCAAACCCTTTAACTTGGACAATGGAACATTGTCTTCATCTTCACTCACTTGATCCAATTTCTTCTCTTATATCTTTTTAGTCATCATTTTCTTGAGACATGGAATTTATAAGTTATACTTCACCCTACAGTTGTAGATTCATTAAAAAAAAGATAAGAACTAAGGGTAGGATTATGTGATATACATAAAAATTAGCCATAAACTAAATAATAACAACAATTATACGTACTGGATATGTCTCAGCTTTGTTTTACGAAAAGATAGCCAAATTTTTGGAGTGTGCTAGTGAAAGTTTTTTGAGAGACTCTTTTAATCTGATTTTAAAAATCATGCATATGCAATGTTATATATATACTAAGTTTTGAAAACTAACAAATACTACTAGTTAAAACTATGCAATGTTATATATATACTAAGTTTTGAAAACTAACAAATACTACTAGTTAAAAATATATATAAGTAGTATTTCACACCATAAATGGTTTCTATTTATAACATTTTAGTAGATATTTAAAGAGAAAGAGATCGAGATAAAAAGGAAACTATAGATATATTGTTTTTTATTTTTTTATTTTTTTAATATATATCGTAATGACAGTAAATATAATTAAATTAAGTGTTTTTGGTCTATGTGAACTATATAGAAGAAATATTGTAAAATTGAGTAGTAAAAAAATCATGGTTTTTAGACTGAACGTATTACAGTTTACCATTTTAGCTATGGAAACATTTCACGGTTTCATTGCACCACGTCATTGGTACATTGTATTATATGATCAATAAATATGTAGCCTAAAATAAAAATTGCAAAATATAAATGTATTAGTTATATTTATTATTTTGGATTACATATCTATTGGTCATATAATACAATGTACCAATAAGGTCATTAAATGTACCAATAAAATACTATCAGAGTTAAAATGGTATATTGTTACACATTACTGGTACATTGTATTATATGACAATTAGATATATAGCCTAAAATAAAATATCTAATACAATGTACATTTTACTTTAGACTACATATCTAATAGTCATATAATACAAAGTACCAATGACATGTTACATTGTATCAACCTAAAAATGGTACATTGTAACCTATCGATGGTACATTATATTATATGACCAATAGATTTGTGGCCTAAAATAAAAAAATGCAAAATATATAATTTTTTTAGTTATATTTTTTATTTTTATTTTAGACTGCATATCTATTGGTCATATAATACAATATACTAATGACACGTTACAATATACATTGTAACTGTCACTATTATATTATATTATATTATATTATATTATATTATATTATATTACCAATAGATATTTTTTCCAAAATAAAAAATAAAAAAGTAATTCAAAGTTCAATTCAAAAATCATGATTTTTTTTATTACTCAATTTCAAAATATTTTTTTGCCTAATTTAATTGGTATATTATATAATGTGACCAATATATATGTAGCTCAAATAAATAAATAATAATAATAATAATAATAATAATAATAATAATTGTATTTAGTTATATTTTGCATTTTTATTTTTGACTACATATCTTTTGATCACATAACACAATATACTAATTAAAAATGGTACATTTTACGTTAATGGTTAATGGTTAGTAAAAGATACTATTTTTAGTTTTTCAAATTTCAGATTTTAGTTATATTTTGCATTAAATAAAATGTACTTAGTCTACGTGAACTATATAGAAAAAATATTTAGTAGTAAAAAAAATCATGGTTTTTAGACTGAACTTTTAGTTATTTAGATGTATTTGCATTTTATATGTTGGATTACATGTTATTGATTATATAATACAATATACCAATAAGATTAAAAAAAATGTACCAATTAAATGTTATCGGAGCTAAAATGGTATATTGTTACATGTCATTGGTAAATTGTATTATATGACTTATAGATATGTAGCCTAAAATAAAATATTTTTTTTTTGGAGTACATATGTATTGGTCATATAATGTACCAATGACATATTACAATTACCAACCTAAAAATGTTACATTGTAACTTGTCATTGGTACATTGTATTATATGACCAATAGATATGTAGGTTAAAATAAAAATGCAAAATATAATTTTTTTTGTTGTATTTTATATTTTTATTTTAAACTACACATCCATTGGTCATATAATACAACGTACTAATGATATAATACAATGTACGAATGAAATGTTATCGTAGCTAAAAATGGTATATTTTAACACGTCATTAGTACATTATACTATATGACCAATAAACATTTTTTTTAAAAAAAATTTAATTCAAAGTTCAATCCAAAAACCATAATTCTTTTGAGTACTCAATTTTAAAATATTTCTTATGCACAGTACACATAGAACAAATACACCTAATTTAATTGGTACATTGTATAATATGACCAAATGATATATAACGATATATATATATATATATATAATTTTATTTTAGTTATATTTTGCATTTTGATTTTTGACTACATATCTAATGGTCATAGGACATAATATACCAATTAAAAATGGTATATTTTACGTCAGTGGTGTAAAAAATATACTATTTTTAATTTTTCAAAAATTCTGATTTTAGTTTTATTTTGCACTAAAGTAGGAATATTATGTCTATGTGAACTATATAGAAGACATATTCAAAAATTGAGTAGTCAAAAGAACTATGGTTTTTAGACTGAACTTTGAGTTATTTAGATATATTTTGGATTTTTTATTTTGGGTAACATGTTATTCATCATATAAAACAATATACATATAACGTGTTACTATGTACCATTTTAGCTATGAAAAAATTTCATGGGTACATTGCACCACGTCATTGGTACATTGTATTATATGACCAATATATATATATATATAGCCAAATTAAAATTTGCAAAATATAAATGTATTAATTATATTTTTCATTTTGGACTACATATCTATTGGTCATATACAGTATACCAATAAAGTCATAAAATGTACCAATGTAATGTTATTGGAGCTAAAATGGCTTATTGTTACATGTCATTGGTACATTGTATTATATGACCAATAGATATGTAGCTTAAAATAAATTATTTTTATTGGAGTATATATCTATTGGTCATATAATACAATGTATCAATGACCGGTTACAATGTACCAATCTAAAAATTATACATTGTAACATGTCATTGGTGCATTATATTATATGACCAATAGATATGTAGCCTAAATAAAAATGCAAAATATAATTTTTATTGGTGCATTATATCATTGGTGCATTTTAATTATATTTTATATTTTTATTTTAGACTACTTATTCATTGGTCATATAATACAACGTACCAATGATACGTTACAATCATTGTACGAATGAAATGTTTTTGTAGTTAAAATGGTACATTGTAACACATCATTAGTAAATTATACTATATGACTAATAGACATCTTTCCAAAAATAAAAAAATAAAAAATATAATTCAAAATTCAATCCAAAAACCATGATTCATTTGATTACTCTATTTTAGAATATATTTTTTTCACAGTACACATATACCAAATACACCTAATATAATCGGTACATTGTATAATATGACCAATAGATATGTATCCCAAAAAATAATGAAAAAAATAATTGTATTTTAGTTATATTTTGTATTTTTTCCTTTTAACTACATATCTATTGGTCATATAACACAATGTACCAACCATAAATGGTACATTTTACGTTAATGGTGTGAAAAATATACTATTTTAATTTTTCAGAAATTCTGAGTTTAGGTTAGATTTTCTATTTGAATTTGGATTGGTCATGGTTTTTGGTTTTTGGAAAAAAATAAAACCAATTAAACTGAAATAAAATATATTTTCATTTCTGAATAAGTTTGGTACAAATGGGTTTTTGAGATTGAACAATCCTATTTATGGTACTTTCAAATTGTTTGCAATAAAATTAGAAGGAAAAACTTAGAAATATAATTCTCTTAAATATTGAGATAAATTCCAAAATGACACTAGCAATACAAATTCTTATAATCTATACCAATTATATATTACTTAGGAAACCCATGTAGCAAGCTATAGATATTTTTAATATATTTTTTGTATATAGTAACTATTGTATTATGTACCACTTACATTGTAATTTTGTTTTGTTTTTTGGGCGTAGAAGAATTTGTTGCTACTTTTCCAGAAATAGGAGAACAAAACCCTATGTTCCAATCATAAAGGTTAAAAAAGAACAAAAATATAATTAAGATTTACAATTTTTTTCTTTATTATATAATCAAAGGATATATATATATACATATATATATATATATACATATATATTCAAAACAAAGAAAGATACGTGAAGTTCAAAGTGCAATGGTTTTATCGTCCAAGATATAAAAAAAATCAATTGAAAATTGAAAATCCATTTCGAATTGCAACAATATATATACATATATTAAAAAGAGAAAAAGGTTTACACAACAAAAAATACTTCAATTATAGCCAAAATAGCATATCTAAATTGATATTAAAAAATCCTATCAAAACCAAAATTGTAGAATTTATAACCCTAAAATTCCTATTTATTTTTAATATTTAAATAAATTGTGAACATGTCCGAATATTTAGAAAAGAAATAAATGATATCATCATTTAACATAAACTTTGAGCATACTAGTTTACGATAAAACCTAGAAATCTAAAAATCGATCACTAATCTGATATAAGTATCTCGACTGGTTATATAAGAACACATAATTTAGAATAAAAAAACATATTTTATAAATTAAAAGATAAATTAGAAACCATATACCATTCTATGTTTTTTGTTAAAGAATTCACAAATCAAAACTATGCCCTGAACTAAGAGATCAGACTTAGCTCTCGTGAGAATAGCTTTGTTTTTCACTATCTGATAAATCCTCATCAATTGGTTTAGGAAGTCGATCTTTGCAAGGACCATTCATAAAAAATATGTGTGAATTTGTTGCATCACTATCAGTTGAAGTCTCTTCATCAGAAGTTTCTTCATCAAATTTTTTAGGACGTTTAACTCTTATGAGAAGAGATTTGTAAGAAGCTTTCCTTGGCACTATGTGTGGACTAGATTCATCACTATGATATGACTCTTTATCAACTGGTTTAGGAGGTTGAGATCTTATGAGAAGACTTTGTAATGAGCTTTTTTTGTGAAGAGAATTCTTATTAAGTTGCTTTTGATGAAGAGAAGAAGCATTTGATATTCTTCTTGATGAATTGGATTTATCACTCATTATTGAATTTGATATCTTGAAAGATCAAAGGAATAAAGGAACAAAAAAGAACAAAAGTTAGAAATAAGATAAATATTGTGTTTATGAGAGAATATAGAGATATCTTTGAAAGCCAATGTTGATTCACATTTATATTACTTTCATCAATTTTAATATTCCATTTAAGCCCTTCAAAAGTTGTTGGTAATGGTTATGTACTTTATGAGTTTTTCGCGGTAAAATATGAAGAAGAAAAATAACAAGAAAAACCGTTAAATCGGTTTTTGTTTGTTAAGTTGAATTGGAAACTTTTGGTGTGATTATACTTGTTTGAATATAGCATATAAATATATATTATAGTTAGTTTGATATGTAAGAAATTCAAAAGTTTGCGCGTAAAACCGTAGTTGGTAGCGGCTTTGTATTTTTAATTTTTTCGTGCGTAAAATATGGGAAAGAAAATTTTATCATCAAATTCTTTAATCGTTTTTAAGAAGAAATATTTTGAAGTAGAATTATATTTTTTTAAAAAAATTTTAGTCCACTAAGTTAAAAAATATAAATTTTGATTAATATTGTGGAAATTTATAAGTACAAATCTGGTTATTTAATTTACTTCTAGAGTTATAATGAAATTGTAGTTCTTCATAAGATTTTAATAAGTCTATATTATTAAAAATAAATCAAAAAACTATAAACTATAAAAAGTAAAATATCCATTACAAATTTGAGATATCGAAACTAGACACATCGGCTAAGTAAGGTAGTATATCCTTTACAAAATAAAATATTATTGTATTCATGTATAGTCAAAATAATTATATATCTTAGTATGTCAAATACATTTTGTTGTTCTTTATTTTAACTTTTTCCTTTTTCTTTTAAATTTTACATTAAAGAAAAAAAAAAATATATATA
>OVBE01007325.1:0-18614 GCA_900406425.1 Iberis pinnata
TATTTTAATAAATTCAAAAATAATTTAAATAATTTTGATAAAATAATTATTGTTATGGATATATTTTTTTGTCAACAAATATTGTTATGTATATAAAAATTTTATTAAATTAATTTTCTGTATAAAAATACCAATAAATATTTTACAATAGCTCGCAAAAGGACATGAAATTTAGTATCAATGTTAATTTATTTTACTAGTATTGTTTTGTAATTTAAAATCAATAGTTTATATCATGTATTATATACAATTATTCCTCTTATATATGTATTCCTCTAAACTGTTACCATTTAAATTCAATATTTATTTCTCTGCAACTATTCCTCTCATTCCTCTAACCGCTATTATTCCACTATGTTTTATTCTACCTATCATTATTCCTCTCATTCCACTAAATTTTTTTAATCACTACCATTTGCACCCTATAGATAATTAGTTAAGGATCTAACCAGTGGCGAGGTAGAAAATTATTTTAGAGGGGTCATCTACAATATAATCTAAACTTTTAACAACTCACTAACTATGATTGTTTTGATTACATTAATGCATAAGATATTAGATATATACATGAATAAATATATTTTTTCCATCATCCAATTTATTTAAAAATACTGATATGTAAAAACGCTATGAATATTTTTATTTCATAACATATTTATTTTCTTTATATCTATATCTATATATATATATATATATATATATATTAAGTACTTTCATAATATATTAAAAAAAGTTCATGTTCCAAAATACCACACTTCCAGTTATTCTAAAATATTACTATAATATTTTCTTTCATAAATATCACAAACATAAAATTGAATTTTAGTGGAATATAATTAATTTTTTGGTTTTGAGTTCATTAATTAGAGTATAGAGTTTAGTTTTCAGGGATGATGGTTTAGTTTTGAGAATTTAAGGTTTAAAATTGAAGTCTTAAAACTATTATAAATTTCACATTATCAGAGAAAAAATATCTTTTGGTAACAATTTTGAATATAAATAGTTTTAGAATATAAACTAAAAATGGTATTTTTGAAAATTTTCTATTAACTTTTATGTCTATCTAAAATTAATTTTTAGGTGAAATTCATATTACAATCATAATAATAGCATATATAAATGAAAATTAGCATACAAGAATAACTAATTGATCTAGAGTAATAATAAAGAAAAAACAAGTTTCAAAAATAATATTACAAAAACAATAATGTGAACGAAATAAAAAAATTTAACTTAGAATTAGTGAGTTCAAAGAAAAAACTAAGAATGATTTAGAGTAAAATCAAGTTTACATGTAATAAAAAGATGAAATTTTATAAAAATTAAGTGGAGTCAGCTAATCCTACTCCTTTATATATACTTTCGCCAGTGGATCTAACTATATTGCTATCTAACCAAAACCTTACATGCTATATCTAAGTAATTATAAGAAATTAACTGGGGACACTTTGTAACACATGCGTTTTAAAAAGTTCCATGAAATTGGACAAAACCGAATAAGTATATGAAATACAGGAATTGTTGAACTTAATGAAAATGGTTTAAAGTAAACATTTATTAATTAAAGTGAAATTGTTTTCCATTTAATTAAAAGGGAAAAGAGAAAGAAATAAAATCTTTTAATTAAAAAAAAGATAATAGTTTAATTCTTGAGGAGGTTACGAAGGTATTGAGATAAAGAACTAATGAGGAGAAGATATCCACAAGATTCTCATTCATCCAGAAAAGTATTGTCTATCCACAGGATTCTCATCCATTCAGAAAAGCTATCCACATGGTTCTCATCCATCCAGAGGATTCTCATCCATCCAGAAAAGCCATCCACATAATTCTCATCCATCTAGAAAGTGATATCCATAAAATAGTTAGCATTTATTGTTTACTCTCTACATATTCAACATTTACTTGTCTTGTAAATGATGAACTCTTGCATGTTGAGTATTTTGATTTAGGAGGGCTATATAATTATGTAATTGTTCTTTAAAAGAATTAAGAAAATAAAATCTTCCTTCTCTTCTTCTTCATGTCTACAAATCTCTCTCTCTCTCTCTCTCTCTCTCTCTCTCTCTCTCTCTCTCTTCCTCTCTCTTGTTCTTGAGAGTTCATCACTCTATTCTTTATAAAACTTACATGGTATCAGAACTTTGTTGCTCCTAAATCTCTATTTTCTCTTCCGCAAAATTACTCTGTTCCGTTTATTCTCTCTGTTTTTTCCTTAAGATTTCTCCAGCTTTTCCAAAATGGAGCAAAGCAAGCCAATAGTTATTCCAGTTACTCTTAAGGGTGTAAACTACCTTCTATGGTCAAGATTGACCAAGACTGCACTTGGTGGAAGAGGTCTATGGTCTCATGTCACTAATGGTGAAGCACCAAGACAAAATATTCAAGGAGAAGATGGCAATGAGATTGTGATGGTAGATGAAGAAAAATGGAGTCAAGAGGACCTCATGGTGTTTTCTGTCATCCATAGCTCACTTGATAGTCCCATAATGGAGTCTTACTCCTATTGTGAGACAACAAAGGAGTTATGAGATACTTTACAAAAGGTTTATGGAAACATTTCCAATCTTAGTAGGGAATTTGAGGTGAAGAAGGCTATCAACAGCCTGAACCAAGAGGATGTAGACTTCACAACACACTTTGGGACGTTTATAGCTCTTTGGGCAGAGCTAGAGATGTTGAGGCCAAGCACAACAGATCCAACCGTCTTGAATGAGAGGCGCGAGCAAGACAAAGTCTTTGGACTACTTCTCACTCTCAATCCTTCCTACAATGATCTTATCAAACATATTTTGAGAGCTGAGAAGTTACCAAGCCTAGAGGGTGTGTGTTCTCAAATAAAAAAAAAGAACAAGGGTCTGTTGATCTATTTGGAGGAAAATGAGACCTCAACTTGGCCAACAAAGCTGAGATGGCATCTACTAACAAGGCCCATTTCAATCAGAAAATAGGAAAAAAGGTGTGACTTGTGAGCATTGCAAGAAAGTTGGCCACATGAAGAACCAATGTTGGATTATTCACCCTCACCTTAGACCACCATCAAAGTTTAACCAAGTTAGAGCACATCAAGCTATTCACTAAAATGTCCAGCAAATGGCTCAACCAACACAACAACAAGGTGAAGAAAAGGCCATGAGTTTTACTGCACACATTGCTGGAACCACCTCTCATCCATCTCAGGATGATACATTCATCCGCAAGTCAGACATTGAGGCTCTCATAAAGGCTCTCAATGCAAATTCTGGTAACATTAGTAGTCATGTTCATAACGCTTTAAAATCTCTTCATGCACATCACAAACTGTTAGGCCATTGATTATTGATTCAGGCGCTTCTCACCATATGATTAGAGATGCTAAACTAATTAGTAATGTTCAACCTGCCTTAGGAAGTGTTGTGATAGCTAATGGTGATAAAATACCAATTAAGGGCATAAGAAATTTGAAACTATTTGATAAAGAGTCTAAAGCACTTTACATGCCTGCATTTACATCTAATTTGCTTTCGGTTGAAAAGGCTACTACTGACCTTAATTGTCAAGTGATTTTTAGTCCTAATGAGGTGCATTTTTAGGATACTGAGACAAGTAAGATGATTGGAAAGGGTGTGAGCAAAGGAGATCTTTATTTGCTAGAAGACACCAAGCTTAGATCTGATTTTTCTACAGTTTTAACTTCTGCTTCTGTTTTAGATTCTAATTTATTATGGCATGCTAGATTAGGTCACCCTCACTCTCGTGCTTTGGAATTGATATTACCTAATCTTTCTTTTAAAAATGATAGTTGTGAGGCTTTTATCTTAGGCAACCATTGCAAATCTGTTTTTCCTAAGTCAACAACTACATATAAGCATTGCTTTGATTTGATTCATTCAGATGTGTGGACTGCCCCTTGTGCTTCTAGAGAAAACCATAAATATTTTTGTCACTTTTATAGATGAAAATCTAAGTATACATGGTTGACCTTAATTAAATCTAAAGATAGGGTGCTAGAAGCTTTTATGAACTTTCAAAACTATGTTACTAACCATTACAATGCAAATATTAAAATCTTCTGGTCTGATAATGGTGGAGAATACACAAACCATGCATTCAAGAATCATTTATCCAAACATGGAATCATTCACAAAACTAGTTGCCCTTATACTCCACAACAAAATGGAGTAGCGGAAAGGAAGAACCGACACTTCATGGAAGTTGCAAGAAGTATGATGTTTCACACCAATTTCCAAAGAGATTTTGGAGTGATGATGTGGTCTCAACATGTTATCTTATCAATCGAATACCAACCAGAGTTCTTCATGATAGCTCTCCATTCGAGGTATTAACCAAGACTAAGCCATCCATTGATCATTTATGTGTGTTTGGGTGCCTTTGTTTTGTATTGATTCGAGGTGAACAAAGAAAAAAATTAGAAGCCAAAAGTGTTAAGGTTATGTTCATAGGGTACTCAACCAACCAGAAAGGATACAAATGCTATGCACCAGAGTCAAGAAAGGTTATGGTATCAAGAGATGTTAAGTTTGTGGAATCAAAGGGGTAAGATGATGAGAAGAGTTGGAAAAACCTTAGAGACCTCTCTCATACTCCCTCATATAAAGGGAACAACTTGAGGATCATCTTGGAGAATCTTGGTATTAGCCAACCAAAATCAAGGGAAGAACCAAATGAACAACTTACCCAAGAAGCGGAGCCCGTTCAAAAGGAATTCCACCTTGATCATGCGGGGGGAAACCAACCAGAACCAATGCATCAAGGAGATTCTGAAGTTCATGATCAAAGTGAAAATCAAGAAGAAGAAGCTAACCAAGAAGAACAGTCTCAAATCAATGAGAATGAAACTGGAGAAGGACAAGCACAACCTCTAAGAAGAAGTACAAGAGTGAAGAAACCTTCTCATTGGGTAAATGACAATGTCTATTATAATGCCAATACGGTAGCTCATCCAATCTAAGCCACATGCTCCTTAGCTCAATTTCCAGAATAGCATCAGGTCTTCATGAGTAAAATAGATCAGGAGTACATACCAAAATCATATGAAGAGGCAATTAAGGATTATGAGTGGAAATAATATGTTGGTCTTGAAACCAAGGCTATGATTGACAATGACACTTGGTATGAAGCTGAACTTCCAAAAGGCAAAAAAGCAGTGACTAGTAGATGGATTTTCACCATCAAGTACGTAGCCAATGGAAAACAAGAAAGAAAGAAGACTAGATTGGTTGCAAGAGGGTTCACTCAAACATTTTGAGAAGATTACAATGATACTTTTGCTCCAGTGGCTAAGCTACACACTATAAGTATCATTCTCTCTTTAGTTGTTAACTTGAAATGGGATCTTTGGCAAATGGATGTGAAGAATGCATTCCTCCAGGGAGAGCTAGAGGATGAAGTCTACATGTATCCACCTCTTTGGTTAAGCCATGAAATGTTCTAAGACTGAAGAAGGCTATTTATAGGCTGAAGCAATCACCAAGAGCTTGGTATCACAAGCTTAGCACTACTTTAAAGGGGAGAGGGTTTAGACGATATGAGGCGGACCACTCTCTATTCACCGTCACCAACCAACAATGTATAGTTGTCATCCTTGTGTATGTTGATGATATCATCATCACAAGAAGTGACAAAGAAGGTATACTGGAAACCAAAACTTACTTAAAAATTGTATTTGAGATTAAGGATCTGGGTAAACTAAAGTACTTTCTTGGAATTGAAGTTTGTCGCTCTAATGAGGGGCTCTTCTTATCTCAAAGAAAGTATACACTTGATCTCTTGAATGAAGCAGGTATGATAGGAGAGAAACCAGCTAAGACTCCATTAGAAGATGGCTATAAGATCTTGCGTGTAGAAGAGTATGAAGACACACCATTTGATGATCCAAAATAATATAGAAGACTATTTGGTAAGCTCATATACTTAACCATTACTAGACCTGATATTTGTTTTGCTGTGAACCAGGTGAGCCAGCATCTGCAAAAACCTAAGGTTCATCACTGGAAAATGGTGGGAAGAATACTCAGATACTTTAGTGGAGCTCCTGGACAAGGAGTATGGATGGGATGTAATAACAACACAAAAATTGTTGGATATTGTGATGCTGATTGGGCTGGAGATAGGAATGATAGGAAATCAACTACTGGCTATTGCACATTCATTGGAGGCAATCTCGTCACTTGGAAGAGCAAGAAACAGAAGGTTGTGTCTTGTTCAAGTGCTAAAGCCGAGTATAGGGCAATGAGAAAGTTGTCCACTGAGTTAGTATGGATCAAAGGTCTTCTCAAGGATCTAGGCATTGAATCTGACACTCCTATCACCATGCATTGTGAAAACCAAGCGGCCATCGACATTGCTTCGAATTCAATGTTCCATGAAAGGACTAAACACATAGAGGTCGATTGTCACAAGGTTAGACAATTGATGGTACAAGGAGTTATTCTTTCATGTTATACAAGAAGTGAAGATCAACTTGCAGATGTGTTCACCAAGGCAGCAAGAATAAAGACAATTGAGTCCATACTCTCACGTCTTGGACTCGTTGATCTCTCACAAAGTAGTTGATCCCCTTAATAGTGGAGTCTCCACTCTTTTTCCCTTAGTAGGGTTTTGTCCCATTGGGTTTTCCTTAAGGTTTTGAACGAGGGAGGTCTTCATTGTTTCCAAGCTTGACTAGCTCCTATGGTCAAGCTTGAGGGGGAGTATTGAGATAAAGAACTAATGAGGAGAAGGCATCCATAAAATTCTCATCCATCCAGAAGGGAGAAAACAAAAAGAAATGAGCAGTGTAGCTAGCGTGAGATTAATAGAAATTGTAGAGATTTATCCAAAGACAAGAGTTAAAGGATGTTAAAAAAATAGAAGTCGTAGAAATTTGAGGAAACCATCAATGTATATCGCGTTATAACGAGCCACACATTACTAGAGAAAGGAAATAGTGGTTTACGTTCTGGTCGAAGAAAATCCACCATTGTTGCATAGAACTAGAGAGATAGTGGAAAGGAGGAAGAAGCAAAAGACACATTGTTAACAGTTATGAGTTGTGGTTTTGTGGAGACATCTGGGACAAACATAGAGAATAATATGCCAAATTGTTTTATGAGTATGGACATAGTACATGTCAAGGAAGCCATAGAACAAACGGCCATCAGAGTTTTGATCTACTCACGGTGTCCGTTTCTTTTGTCGCAAGAAAATAGAAACAATTAAGTTTTATAAATCTGTATTCCTTAAGCTGCTAATTTTGGGCAACGTTTGGAGACTCAAAACATGTCTGATCATGATAAAATTTGGTGGTGATATTCATGAAACTACATAGTATATATTCAACGATGGGATTAAGAATTGGATGGTTAGAATTGGAAATATGTTGAGATTTTCGAATTGTCTTAGCATTAGCGCTGGACGTTCGGATAAACGGTTTCGTTCGGTTCCAGTTCTTTCGGTTCGAGCAAAAGAAGATCCATTTAGGATCCGAAAGAAATTCGGTTCGGTTCGGTTCAGTTCCTAACCGGTTCGGTTCGGTTTGGTTCTAAAAATTAAGAACCATTTCGGAACCGAACCAACGTGTAATTTTGGTTCTTTCGGGTATTTTACTCGAAATACCCGAAAGAACCGAAATACCTGAACCATTTCGGAATCGAACCAACGGGTAATTTTGGTTCTTTCGGGTAATTTTGGTTCTTTCGGGTACTTTCGGTTCCTTTTTTGGTTTTCGGTTCTTACCCGAACCGAACCGAGAACCATGGATCTCTATAATTAGATCCATTCGGGTAAATCAATCGGATCCGGAACCGAACCGAACTTGTTTTTTCGGTTCGGTTCGGTTCGGTTCTTTGGTTCCGGTTATTATGCCCAGCCCTACTTAGCATGATTAACTGCAGTTTCAGATTTGATCGTTTTGTGAGAAATAATGTTTGGATGGTATAAAGAGATCGTATTGGGTTGATATTTTACAGAGACACTCTAGACTCACTAGTATAGCTTCTGAGCACAAGAAATTAGAGTCGGAGCACGTAAACCATGTAAATTCATGTTATTATAAATGGTGTGATGAATTGGTCTAAATAAGAATAATGTAGAATTGTAACAGGTCGGATCGCATAAGGTGTAAGTTCGGGACTGATGGCTAAAAGATCATATTACAACCCATATCTCTTTGTTATTTGGTCACGTGAGGATGGTTGGTTGTGTGACTAAATAATGATGAGAGGTGATGAAGATAGTGAATCGAGATTGTTGAAGAATGAAGCTTGATCGGAAGGTGGACAACATAGTAAGTCGAACTTGCTATTTTTTCAAGGTATGTGTTAAGCTAGTTCTAGTGTTATTACTTAGCTAATGATAGTATATGATATGTAAGGAAGAATTAGTATGTCACATTATTAGTAAGAATATATGGAAAGAAACAAGTGTAGTTTAGTTAGATAAAAATATAAAACCTCAAAGAGGTTCGGTTAAAGTTGACCGACTATGAAAATTCCCCGCCTCGAATTTAGAAAAACTGGGTCAAAGTGTTTCCCACTTCCCCCCCCCCCCCCCCTNACCCATGCAACAATATATATGACGATCCAAATGTTTCATCCTCTCGGTCATCATGATAAAGAAAAAGAATATCAAAAACTATAATTCCTCTCTCTTTCTCTCTCTTTAGTCTTACTCTGATTTTCATTTAGATTTAGATATGCGATATAAGTTAGCCAAAGAACGAAGAGGTTTTTATCCCGGTTGGCCGAGCGACAACCACTTGCATTGTGAGCCCTGGGCTCGACAGTGAGTCTAGCGGCGACAAGCTTCTTTTGTACCCACTCCCAGATTTCCACTTGTGCCGCCCATCCCTCTTCATCGTGAATTCACTGAAGCGGTAGAAGCGTGAAGCATCCATGTGGCGACGAGATCTGGCTGTTTCCTGTCACGACGCCTCAAAAATGACAGCGGAGCTCTCTGGATTGGAAGCCCTCAACGTAGAGATTCACCACTTGTTGGAAGAAAAGACATCTTCTCCTTCTGTCGGTGGTGCATGGATATTTTCTACGAGAAGAGAAGATTTTCCTAGATCTGATGTCGAGTGATGGAGTTCTTTCTATGCCGAAACCTAGTTTCCAACTCCGGTGTTCTTCGTGGTGACTCCAAACCGAACCGTCATTCCCTGCTTCTTATTTCGTGCGTGGGCAGTTGATGAGTCTGAATTTTCATGGTTTTTAGAAGTCATTTAACTTCGATTTTGAGGTTTTTAGGCGTGCAAGTATCACATTTATAGTTGATTTTAGTAAGTTTGTGATTTTTAGGACTTTTGCATTAGAATTCGCATATGCACGCATTTTGGAGATTTTTGAGAACTTTCAGGAGTTTTCATGAAGGTTCTGTGAGAATTCATAAAAGATCAGAAAATATAGAGTAGACCAAAACGAAGGCCTTGATCGATCTCAACACAAGGCTGGATCGATCTCACCACCAGCCTGGATCGATCACTAGATCGATCTCGCTACAACATCTGGATCAATATCAACTAAATTTTGGATCGATCCCAGATCGATCCTGCATTAATCACTGGATCGATCCCAGCTTCACTCTGGATCGATCTCAGCCCAATTCTGGATCGATCCCAACTCAACACTGGATCGATTCCAGCTTTAACCTAGATCAATCTCAAGCACACACCTGGACCGATCTCAAGCTCAAACTCGGATCGATCTCATTCAAGCATCCCCAGCTCGGATCAATCCCACACTCTTCTCAGCTCGAGTCAAACACGCTCCGACCCGACCAACTCAAATCCGGAATGGACCTGACCCAAGATCCAAGCCAATGATCAGTTTTTGTCTTTAGTGCGATTTAGGGCTTTTCTCTGAACACTATAAAAGCTTTAAAGTGCCTCCTTTTAACCAAAATTTGTTTTTCTTTCCTTTTTAGGTTTTTGTCTTAGGTTTTCATTTTCTTTTTTGTTCTTGATGTTCTTGGTGTAAGAACCCAGAATCTTGTAAGTTTATGCTAATCTATTGTTTTCCTTTACTTTCCTGCTTAGCTTTAGATTGTTGCTTATTTGGTGCATGTTGATCTTTCATTTTCGTTTTTAATCTTCTGTTTTAAGCTTTGATCATTTTCTGGGTTTGTTACTGTTCCATTGTTGTTCTTGCTTTTCTGGGTTTGAGTTCTTAGTATTCTTGCTGTTTAAATTTTGATCATCATGTTTAGCTTCGAAGTTGTCATTTTTCGTTTTTCCTATTTTCATTTCCATGAGTAGTTTCTTGAAGTTCCTGAGGATGGGTAGATTAGAGTTGACGTCCTTATCTCACCTTAGGCACCTAAGCTTGTTTGAATATACATCCTTTCTGTTTCATTGTGCTCAATGCTGGTTTCTTTCACGCTAATCAAAATCTGATCTTGGGCATTCCAGCGCCCAAAAAGCATTCAATGGGATGCATGATCATGGTGATTTCAGAGATTAGCGCATCCTTATGCAACGCATTAGATGCTTAGGATATGCATCTCAGCCTAAGGGGTTGGATGACTAGGGGGCTTTTTGGCTTTGGTAGGTTGGTTCTTAATGCCTTCTAGGTAGTGTACCGTTAACGGGAGTTAGGTCTGGTGATTGCTTAGGTTGATTCCATTTATCAAGGGATTGTACTTGGTTACTTATGAACCTATCATCTAGGGATAACTCATTGTTGTTTGAGGTATGTTAGGTGTTTAGGTAGATTGTGACGGATCTCTGGTTGATTACCCTTTGTCCTCAGGAAATGGTTCACACTTGTTTACATCTTTTACCTTCTCTGCTTTTTACTCTGTTTTTACCTTTTAGAATTTTTAGTCTTTTATGCTCTTTGTTTTGTTTATGCTATTTAGTTCCAGTGTGTTTCACTTCACTTAGGACATGTTAGTAAACCACCCATTTTTACTGTTTAGCTTGACTTAGAAGCATCCCTTGCAATCTTGATTGCTAGTGCACACCCATTTGGATTGACACCTCATCTATACTACAATGATGGGAAATTGATACCTCAGGACCTCAAGAATCCTATTATCAATTTGGCGTCGTTGCCACTATGTTCCAATAACTTCATGATCAAGGAAATACTTTCTGGTGAAGACATCATACTTGTTGTAGAAGTTGATGAAAAACCTAAGCTGAACTACAAGGTTGATCAGAACAGTGAAAAAAGAGCTTTCTCAGAAAAGACCTCGGTTCTTTTTGGAGAGCCGTCTCAGGGTCATTAATCCTAAAAATAGGAAGTCAAGCTCAGTGACTTAAAACAAGCTCACTTGGGAGGAAGTCCCATGTCTATCTCTGTATATATTTAAATTTCAATACTTTTTAATTCCAGTACTTGGTTTAATGCAATTTAGTTTTCTATTGGTTTTTGTGTTTTAGATACTTACGGGATGAGTTTCGGGTATCTTGCAAGGAGAAAAAAAATGGTATATGGACCAAATGATCGAACTGCAACAACCATCGATCAATTCACTTCGTTTGGATCGATCCATTCTCAACACTTGGATCGATGAGTGCTCGAGCCGCGGAAAAAATTGGATCGATCCATGCACAACACTCCATCGAGCCGCAGATCAATCCAAAGGATAGTCATGATCGATCCACTTTCAACAATGGATCGATCCAAACATTCAACATCTGATCGACCCGTTTTCAACATTAGGATCAAGCCATGCTCGATAGGGATCAATCCACTTTCAACACTTGATCGAGCCAAGCATAAGTTTTTATCGAACCATAGATCAATCCATTTTCGAGGATGGATCGATCCAAACCTTAACGCCAAGATCGAACCATATGCTTGAACTGTCACCAAGTCGTTCTTTGAAGTTTTGATCAAGCCGAGCAAGGCCCATTCGAACCATTTGGAGCATTTTTGAATTTGAACCAAGCTTCTCTCACTCAAGGACAAAGGATCATCTCCACTTGTCCATTAACCTCCTTTACCCCATGGACAAAAGATCACCTGCACCCCATCACTTCTCTTACACACCCACACCCCCATCACACCAATGTCTCCTCTTTAATCCTCCTCCACATGCATGACCTTTACTCCTCCACCACAAACTTCAACTCACCACCACCTCTTCAAAATCACACCATGGTTCTATATTAAATGAGGAGTTTCAACAAGCTCTAAGCCCTTTCAAAAATCAGATTAAGGATGTCTCGACCATCATGAGAAAGAATCCTAAGAAGGCAACAAAGAGAGCGAGTAGTCTCTAGATGGAGAGAGGAGGACCCTATGAATTCTCCATAATCTTCACCAAGAGCCCAAATTCTCTTAAGAAGGCAGCATCGTGGACATGAGATTGTTGAGCGGTTGCAGCAAACAGGGAAACAAAGAGAGATTCAAGAGAAACACTTTCTTCTTATTACACAAGCATAACAAGAAAGAGAGAACCATGGATCCGCCAGCTAACGAACCATTCAACAACATCAAGAAATTCAACAATATTAAGAACTCCAGCAGAAACAACAAGAAGCACCGAATGCATACCAGGGACACTATGACATGAAGGATGTGTACCTCCCTTGAGAATCCTTCATACCTTTTCGAGGTCTATCCTAATTCCACCCTTTACTGTATGATCCGCTTTCTGTGCTTTAATTTATGTTCACTATGTCTGTCTACTGTTTCTAATTGTTGCTCCTGGTTGCTCTCTATGTTTAAAATGTCTTTATGTTTTCACTATCCAGTCCTTCCTTGAGTCCAATCCAAAATTTGGATTGCACAGAGACTATGTAATTCAGGTTTGGGAGAGGATTCNGGGGATATGCTATTAATGAAATTTCCTTGTTTGTTCATTTGTCTCCTCTTGGCATTGCATTTACATAGCATCTGAAAAACCATAAAAATTTAAAAAAATTTCGAAAATCATTCTTCAAAAACAGAGTGTCATTGTATTTGCATTTCATGTAGTTGCATATAGGGTGTTGCATTGTCATGTAAGTTGCATATGCATAAGGAACTAGGAAGATGATAACCTTGTAAGTATGATGTTTCTTCAGAAAATGTTAGTACCCTGGTTGTTATTTGTCTAATGCATTATGAAATTGTCTGAAGTAAATCTGCACCTTGCTTAGAATGTGAACTTGCATGATCGTTCGCCTCCTGAAGCATGCTGTGATTTGAAGTTTGTTCCTATCTATTAGAACCTGAATTTGAATGTCTAATTATCATGTTTGTGTGTTGAATATGAACTCATGGATAGCATATACATATTTGGGTTATCTTCTACCTTTTACCACTCTTGTTAACCCAAGTAGAATCCCCACCCTTGAATCTTGCCTTCTTTCAAACTCTGAATTTACTACTGAGTGGCAAGACTTTTATGGAATGAGCTTGGTAGAACGTGTTAGTTTAAACTGATAGGAATAGGGTCTCATGTAGTTCTAGTCCATGATTTTTGGACTAGGTGGGATTCGATTTTGAATGTTGGTTTGGGTGGAAACAAATGAAAGGGTATTGGTAGTTGGTAAAAAGAAAATGTCAAGAAAGAACATTAGGAGAGAAATGGGAAAAGAATCAGAATATGCTAGTGAAAAGTTTGGGGGAGCAATGGTATGCAAAAGAAGTATGGCTAGTGCGAAATTAGGAAATGTATATGATAATGAATTCAAAAGGGTAAAACCCAAAGGATAGTGTAAACAAAAATGTCTAAGGCCATAAGTTTTTTAAGTAAAAAAGTTCCTGAAACAGCTAGCAACATCTAAGAAGGAAGTTTCTCCTAAGTGTAACAAAGAAAATGATGTAAATGGGGAATGTGAATGGGTATGATCATTTTGAGTTTCAAAAAGGGTAGAATTAGGACTCCTTACTGGGTAGAATAAGGAAACTTAGGTTTCATTTGCATTGGGTAGATGGGGTTTCATTTTTGTATGCATCTAAGTGTTTCTATCTTTAGTCTTCTGCTAAAGCTCATTCCCTTTTGAGAGAACCTTTGTTCTGAATTATTAACCATTGCATGAGGGGGTCATCTTTACTACTTAACCCGTCCTTGACAAAATGAGTTCATTGAAGGCACATGACTTGATCCATGGTTCCCGATTAATGAATGTTAAAGGAGCAAACGAATTTGAATGCATTGTGGAAGTTGGAATTGTCTGTGATAAACTGTGATTAGTATGGCTAAAGGTTTTTAAGTATGTTGAGCTTAGGACTGCATTCTAGAACTAGTAACCAGGACATTAATATTACTTGTGTTAGCAGCATATTTTGGTTATGAGTTTCCACTTTCAAACCTCACTCCTAGAATTCTAAATTATCTGCTTGAGGGCAAGCAAATATTTTTTTTGAGGTTTTTAGGCGTGCATGTATCACATTTATAGTTGATTTCAGTAAGTTTGTGATTTTTAGGACTTTTACATTAGAATTCGCATATGCACGCATTTTGAAGATTTTTCAGGACTTTCAGGAGTTTTCAGGAAAGTTTTGTGAGAATTTAGAAAAGAGCAGAAAATATGGAGTAGACCAGCACGAAAGCCTGGATCGATCTCAACACAAGGCTGGATCGATCCCAAGATCCAGACTAGATCGATCCCAGATCGATCTCACCACCATCCTGGATCGATCACTGGATCAATCTCGCTGCAACATCTGGATCGATCTCAGCTCACTTTTGGATCGATCTCAGCTCACTTTTGGATCGATCCCAGATCGATCCCGCATCAATCACTGGATCGATCCCAGCTTCACTCTGGATCAATCTCAGCCCACTTCTGGATCAATCCCAAGATCGATCCCAGCTCAACACTGGATTGATTCCAGCTTTAACCTGGATCAATCTCAAGCACACACCTGGACCGATCTCAAGCTCAAACTCAGATCGATCTCATTCAAGCATCCCTAGCTCGGATCGATCCCGCACTTTTCTCAGCTCGAGTCAAACACGCTCCGACCCGACCAACTCAAATCCGGAATGGACCTGACCCAAAATCCAAGCCAATGATTAGTTTTTGTCTTTAGTGCGATTTAAGACTTTTCTCTGAACATTATAAAAGCCCTAAAGCGCCTCCTTTTAACCAAGTCTTGTTTTTCTTTCCTTTGTAGGTTTTTGTCTTAGGTTTTCATTTCTTTGTTGTTCTTGATGTTCTTGGTGTAAAAACCCAGAATCTTTTAAGTTTATGCTAATCTACTGTTTTCCTTTGCTTTCTTGCTTAGCTTTAGGTTGTTGCATATTTGGTGCATGTTGATCTTTCATTTTCATTTTTAATCTTCTATTTTAAGCTTTGATCATTTTCTGGGTTTGTTATTGTTCCATTGTTGTTCTTGCTTTTCTGGGTTTGAGTTCTTAGTATTCTTGCTCTTTAACTTTTGATCATCATGTTTAGCTTCGAAGTTGTCATTTCTTTTTTTCCTGTTTTCATTTCCATGAGTAGTGAGTAGTTTCCTGAAGTTCCTGAGGATGGGGAAGAATAGAGTTGATGTCATGATCTCACCTTAGGCACCTAAGCATGTTTGAATATACATCCATTCTGTTTCATTGTGCTCAATGCTGGTTTCTTTCACGCCAATCGAAATTTGATCTTGGGCATTCCAGCGTCCAAAAAGCGTTCAATGGGATGCCTGATCATGGTGATTTCAGAGATTAGCTCATCCTTACGCAACGCCTTAGATGCTTAGGATATGCATCTCAGCTTAAGGGGTTGGATGACTAGGGGGCTTTTTGGCTTTGGTAGGTTGGCTCTTAATGCTTTCTAGGTAGTGTACCGTTAACGGGAGTTAGGTCTGGTGATTGCTTAGGTTGATTCCATTTATCAAGGGATTGGACTTGGTTACTTATGAACCCATCTTCTAGGGATAGCTCATTGTTGTTTGAGGTATGTTAGGTGTTTAGGTAGATTGAGACGGATCTCTGGTTGATTACCCTTTGTCCTCAAGAACTGCTCCACACTTGTTTACATCTTTTACCTTTTCTGCTTTTTTACTTTGTTTTTACCTTTTAGCATTTTTAGTCTTTTATGCCCTTTGTTTTGTTTATGCTTTTTAGTTCCAACATGTTTCACTTCACTTAGGACCGGTTAGTAAACCATCCCTTTTTACTGTTTAACTTGACTTAAAAGCATCCCTTGCAATATTGATTGCTAGTGCACACCCATTTGGATTGACACCTCATCTATACTACAATGATGGAGAATTGATACCTCAAGACCTCAAAAATCCTACCATCAGCTGTGTTGATGTGTTCAACATCACGCAACTTGGAGCCTCCGTCGGATCACTAGAATCCAACTCGATGAGATTCACGACATTCATCGGCGGCGACGTTTTTCTTAAATGTAGGGTTACCAGGATTTTAATTTTGGGCTTTAGAAAATTACTTCTACAATTCCATATGTTTATGGATTTTAAGTTTTGAGGTGATTTTTTGTCTGAATGTATGTATTGAGCTTTCTAAACATATTAATTGTAATATAATCCTTTAAATTATATATCAAGAACTGAAATGTTAACTTTTTGAATTATTGGATAAACAAACCAGGGTCGTCTCGACAATATAACTGAGAGGTAATTTGTATTAGGCGCTTGTCAATGGTGTAGGCCAATCGAATGATTCGGGTTAAAACATGCCCGTAAAGAGGCATTGATTTAATGAAATGGACCTCTTTCTCATTATCTTGCTCTTTGCTTTCTTTGCGTCTAAATTAATACTTTATCTTGCACGAGTCAAAGTCAAATCGCTACTGGCTCAAGTTCAACAATTTCAAGCCATGAGTTTCATTCACTGTCATATATATACTAAAAAGAAGATTAACATCTATAAAATAGTGGTCAATATTTGCTTAAATTACTTCGCATAGGCGACCAACAACAATAACAACAATTTTTTTTTTGCTAAAAGCATCATTCTTTTTTTTCTATTCCATATGGTGAACTTAAATTACAACTGAAATTAAAATAATAACGACCAATACAAAAATAAATACTAAAGCCACCAGAAAATAAAGATAGCTTTGGAGACAAAAGCCGGTTGAAAACAAAAAAATATTCGGATTCAAAAGACAAAAAAGCACTAAACAAAAAGGACGATAAAAATTCACCCTAAAAGCTAACTCGAAACATGCTCGAAAGTAAACCAACAAGACTAAATGGCAAACACTATATGAGCCAAAAACCACAAGAAGAACACAAGATGAGCTAGAAAGAGCGTCCAAGAACCGGAACGCGAAGGCTTCCTCTTATAATGGAATAAGACTATCTCAAAAATAAAACCGCGAAAGATGATCGAAGAGGTATGTATAATGTATTGATGTGCCACCATAACCCATCGACTTTCCAAAAATGGCAAAGTCATACAGACCCGGAACGCCAAAAGCAAACACCAAAGACAAAATATCTTAGCGAGATCCACTACATAGAAACAAGGAGCGAAAGCATAACGAACTCCAAATACGATCAAAACCTTGAACAAAAACGGCTGAAGGGAATGACTAAGACCAGCCAACATCAGCTCAACCCATGGGCTAAAAGGCACTTAAAGCGACGAACCAAACAGTTTTGAAGGAGAAAACTCGAACACAACTGACATAAAATGACAAAAAACTTCTGTTCGCCGGAAACCAAAGCAGGACAGAAGATTCCAAAACTTAGCACCAGAACACTAGGCGAAGCAAGCCCAAAGGATGCTAACACAAGACATCGAGTAAAAGAAGCCAAACACACTTACACCCATAACCGACGGTAGAGTAGCCACAACCAAAAACCTTCTATCACCAGAAGTAGAGCCGAACAAAGGCAGGAGAGAAGAGAGCCCAGCTAGCAAATAGGAATAACCACCCAAAAACCTTGGAACCGTCATAGCATCATCAAAGAAACCTTCGACAGAGCCACCGCGGCGAGGAAGACGACCATGACTACCCAAATCCCCACAACCGAGTTGAACCAACGTTGATTTGCTGAGACTCACTGGAGATAAAGGATGAGACCGAGAAAGGAGAGAATCACCAACCACCTTATAATCGAGAAAAGCAAATAAAAAGACGAGTTAGAGGAGGAGGCGGTGGCGGCGGCAAAAGCATAACTTTTTTTAAATAGCCTAGTCAAACAAAATATTGATTTATAGATGTCGATAAAATTTAAATTTCTTGAAAAAACTTACCCAAGACTAAGAAGTTAACTCATATTTTATGCAACCATCAGTAAGCTTATCTTTAAAATATTTGGTGATATCACATCTATATCATTGATACCTAATACTCCCTTGCTCATAAATCCTTTTTATTTTACCCTTGAATAGTAGAAATGACGAAGCATCGTAAAATTGACCGTATAAATTTCAGATTGACGGTTTCTGCTAATTTCACTCCAATGTAAAATTTTCTACCTTCCACGTCAAATAACTTAAATTTAAATAACTTTTTGTTAGTCACGTATATGGATCGGCCTTAGAACTTTTCTCTATACATATGCATGTGTTATTATCAGGGGTGGACGTAGATACAATTTAATGGTGTCAATTGACACCTATAAAATTTTATAAGTTAATCATTTTCGGTACAAACTTAATTGTATTTGGTGAAATATTTTATCAAAATTAAGGTTTGATCCCAATAAATAAGTGTTAAAATTTATAAATGACCCTATTAATTTATGTAAATTTTTATCTATCATTATAATATTGTATTATTA
>OVBE01007326.1:0-18410 GCA_900406425.1 Iberis pinnata
TTTAGTACAAATGATATACTAAGACCCGAAAGTCCATTTGGAACATGGACCCGAAAACATTTACCCAGTCCGAACTGAACCGAACGTAACCCGAACCGGTCCCGAACCGAATTTTTAAATTACCCGAATGGGTTTGATTTTATCTTACCATTAAAACCCAAACCCGATTACAATGGAACCGATACCCGAATGGTACCCTGAATGCCCAGGCCTACTTTAGTTTAGGATTGTGATTATTTGATGTTGTATTTTTGATTAGAATCATAATTTTTCGTTGTATTATTAGATGGTAAATCCCTAACGTTATATATGTATACGAAACTTTTCTTCTTCCTCTTCATTTGTACTCTGCCGCTTGATGTTGCCACTCGTCGTCCTCAGTTCACCACAGACGATTTAATATGCATTTGCTATTTGTTGGTCATTGTTACATAAGTGTAACTTGTTAGTCATTAACTTGTTGGTCATTAATTTATCTTAGTTTTTGTACACTCTTTTCTTTTTTGTGTTGTAGTTTTTTTATTGTTGATTCACTTTATGTTGATTCACATAGTTGTACAGGTGTAAAACAAGATAAAAAGAAGTAGAAGACATTAATTGCATAAATGAAAAACATATGAAAGCTGATCTGGTTGAGAATATATGACAATATTTTTGTATAAAACAATATTACAACTTATTTTCCTTAAAATGCACATGCAAAATTTCTATAAATTATTAATTTGGACCTATTAAGTAAGCTTAGCAAAATTATACAAAAATTCGAAAGAATGCGGGTATATTTATGAAAATATTGGTAAATGTGCTTTCAAAGTAATTTTCATGAATTAACAAATGTATGAATTAAATAAAGCCTAAAGTTGTAGGGCACACAAAATGTAACATTCTGTCTAAGAGAAGTCTCTATAACATTTGAGGTCAACATCCACTATAGTTTACAGCTCGAGGCAATTAATTAACCGCAGACAAAGCCTCAAGTGTTCTTGTCAATAACATGTTGAAATTAGGCTACCCAATCAAACTCTATAAAACCATAAGAAAAACCCGAAGAAGCCTCTAATACGCTTATAAGGAAACGAATATTCTAGGTAAAGACAAGAGAATGCGATCAGATATAAACGTTTTTTTACATTGACCGACTCATGTGCCAAAGAGTTGCAACCTTTGCCTCTCCAGTTCAAGCTGTGGTGGTGTAAAAATGAGTTATTTTCGCGAACCATAGGGCTTCATTACATCATACAATGAAATGTAAGTGATACTTACCACTTTCTTGACTCGATTATGGGCAACATCAGTTCCTCCAAAAATACAATATGCAAGATACATAATACAAACACATACTTCTTTCATCACTAATATGTCTGAGTTTTTCCATTGCACAAGAAGCCTTTTATAACAAAAAAATCAAATTTGATTAATTTGGAAACCAAAACGTGTTGCTCTCAGGGGCGAATGCACGTGTAAAGTAATGGGGACACATGCACCCACTAATTTGCACAAAAAACACAATTACACAATGGATTTTAGTTAAATTGTTGATTTATCCTACATACTCTTAAAAAATTAAGCTTAAGTGCACCCATTACAATAATGCTCTAGATTCGCCACTGGTTGCTCTGCTATTTTTTCTCGACTGATAATATAGACTAATTAAATAGCAGGATAAATATAGTCGAAGCCCATGTACCTAACTATGAAAGTATAATCATGAGCAGGATCGGTTCTGAGATTTTAAAGGCTATAATTTAAAATAAAAAATGGATCGATTCTTAAACCAAAATTTTTAAAATGGACCAGTTTTTGAACTAAAATTTTGAAAATAAAAATGGGATGTGCTTCGTATGCTTGGCCTCAAAATCGGCCCTGATCATGATCACTCTAAACTGCAAATGAGAACACATAAAAAAAACCTTACGTCTTGGACGAAATGTCGAAGATGCTTTGCGCCTCTGCAGTAACACCAACTTCCACTCTCTCAACATATGCTTCGGCTAGCCTGTACAATACGTTTTCCATGTAAGCTAAGCAAATCAGAAGAACAACATTGTAACGATTCACATTCACCTGATAGAAACTGCCTATTTTGCTTGGAGTACGTCGAGATCAACCGTACATTTGCATGTTTCTAGTGGATCTTCTATTTTCCCTATATATGAAAGCCCGATTATGAAATTATCATTCACCATCCGAGTATTCTTCGACTGCCCAGATTTAAGTTTTGAACCCTCTTGTACAAAACCGTCAAGAATTCCACAAATTTAGGTTATGATAACAACAAAAATCCTTAAATATCTGTTTTCCTTGTCAAGAAAACACAATTAAAAGATAATAAACAAGGAAACGGCTGAGTAACTTTGAAAGATATCAAAAACATGAAGTTGGGAATGAGATACACAATGACTTTCAGGAATCAATGTGAATAAAGCTTGTCCCTTTTCTTATTGATCGAAAGCTTTTAAACAGTTGAAATATAACTCCCTCCTTATTTATCGGAGATTAATTAGCTAACAAGAAGACTACTAAAAAATGAGAAACGTGTGCCACACTTATAATTTACAGGAGCATTATTAACTGCAAAGACTAAGTCTTAAAAACACTTAACAAACTTCAACTAGTTCAACATTTTCCTTCCCTAAACTGAAGTTTTTTGTAAAACATCAGTTTACTTTGGTACCTCTACGAGTCCAATATGTTTCTTCATTCTCCTGAACGTTTCAATCTTCAGAGCCTTTGCCATCATGTCTGCAAGCTGGTCTTGTATTCCACAATGTACCAGCTTCACCTTCCCTTCTTTAGTTAAGTTTCTCAAGTAATGAAACTGCACCTCAATATGTTTGCAATGACCATGGTGGACTGGATTCTTGGACAGTTGAATGGCCAAATTGTTGTCATTCTTGTCATCCATATCCCTTGTGTTGCACATGAAACAACATCAATATATTTTGTCTCAACGGTTAATAAGGCAACAATAGATTGCTTCTTTGAGCTCCAAGAAACAGCTCCACCTGCAATCAAGAAAACAGAATCAGAGGTTCTCTTTTTGTCATCTAGACCTCCAGCGTAATCACTATCAGTATATGCCTCAAAACTCTTGTCTCCTTTACGCTTATACATGATTCCCAGTCCTACACTCCCTTTCACATATCTTAGTATTCTCTTCACCAATTGATAATGTGCTTCAGTATGTATTTCCATGAATCGACTAGCAAGGCTAACAGCAAATACCAAGTCTGGTCGAGACACAATTGGATACATTAAACTCCCAATTATCTGCTTATACAAAGTGGTATGTATTGCAGCTCTTCCTTCTCTCTATGATACCTTAAATCCAGGAGCTATTGGTGCATTGATTCCTTTACTTGAGTCCATTTCAATTCGTTCAAGAATTTCTTTGGCAAATTTTCTCTGACACAAGTACACACCTTCCTCCTTCTGCAGAATTTCTACACCAAAAAAGTATTTCATTCTCCTAGATCAGTCATATCAAAGTTATGCTTCATTGATTCTTTAAACTAGTTGATCAAATCTTCACGATTTCCAGTAAAAAACATATCATCAACATATAAACTCACAATAAGAATATGACTTTTTTCTCTGTTTTGATGAATAAAGTGTGTTCAAGACTGCATTTCTTAAAACCTTCCTTCAGAAAGTAAGTCTCAATCTTATGGAACCAAGTCCTGGGAGCTTGATTTAAGCCATTAGAGTCTTCTTCAGCCTATACACCTTTCCTCACAATTCAAAGCCTTGTGGTTGATCCACATAAATTGTCACATGCAAATATCCATGTAGAAATGCATTTTTGACATCTAATTGATAGATGATCCAGTTTCTTTGAGCTACAATGGTTGTTATCATCCGAATTATATCCCATCTATCCACTGGAGCAAACACTTCGTTGTAGCCAATACCAAATCTTTGAGCATAGCCCTTTGCTACTAATCGAGCTTTGAATTGGCTCAGCTCTTCTTCTTCATTATATTTTGTTTGAATATCTATTTCACTCCAATAGTCTTGGTTCCTTCTGGTAAGACACATAACTCCCAGGTTTGATTCTTCTCAATGGCATCAATTTCATTGCATATAACAACTCTCCATTATCCATGTTTCACAGCCTCATCAAAAGTTACATGATCTTCTAGATCAATTGCAGTTTGTAACATAAAGTCATCAATCAACCAATCTTATGTAAAGTGAGCTGCTAATTCTTCTTATGTCATTTCAATCTCATTCATTTCTTTAATCATTACAGCACCACATTCATAATCACGCAAATAGCCTGGAGTTCTCAATTGTCTTGCAGATTTGCTTTGTGTGATTTTTTCATTACCAGCATTTCCTTCAACATATGCTCTACTGGTTGAACCTTTCTCTAGCTCGTCTTCTGCATTATGTGAACCATCACTATCATTTTGGTCTGGATCATCAGAGGTTTGTTGTTCTGGTTTTGCATTTTCAGTGTGTTCTTCATCACCATCTTCAAGATCATCTATTTCATCTTCTCATCATCTTGAAGATACTCTTCTTCTCCCAATTTTCATCTGCATCATTTTCCCATGTTGACACAGCCTCTTGTCTCCCTTTATCATTTTTCCTTCCCCAATCTCATTTCTTTGTCTCTTCAAAATACAACATCTCGACTTACGATGATCTTTTTAGAGATAGGATTGTACATTTTGTATGCCTTTGATTCTTCACTCGCGCTTTTTGCATCTAGTATGTGTACATGTCCAATGCAACCAAAGATCTTGATGTGAGCCACACTAGGTTTGACACCACTTCAAGCTTCTTCAGGTGTCTCATCCTTTAATTCATGTGTGGGACTTTGAGTTAACACATAAGTGATCCACTTGACTCCTTCTGCCCAAAGTTATTTTGACATCTTCTTTTCATATAAAGTGTTTCTCACCAAATTCATTATAGTTTGGTTCCTTCGTTTTGCAACTCCATTCTGCTGAGGTGATAATGTTGTTGTTAATTGTCTATTGATGCCATGATTGTTACAAAAATCTTCAAATTCTCTGTAACAAAACTCCCCCCACCTCTGCCTGTTTTCAGACAACAAACAGATAGTCTTGCTTCTTTCTTTTCACTTGCTTTGAATGTTTCAAAAATTTTATATGCTTCAGATTTTTCAGCAATGATGTAACTTCACATCCTTCTACTGCAACCATCAATGAATTTAAGTAGATACCTTTTCTGGCTTAAGGATCTTGGATTAATTGGTCCACATATATATTCATAGATCAATTGCATATTCTTTGAAGCTCTCCAACTACTTCTTTTAGGAAATAATTCCCTCTTCTGCTTTCCTACAAGGAAATTTTCACACACTTTCTTGCATATCTGCATATGTCAAAGCCCCTTGACAAGTCATTTATAGTTGAGTTCCAGTAAACTCATATAATTAAGATGAGCAAATCCTCAGTGCCATGTATGTGTATCGTTTGCACCTTCAACTTGTAGACAAGTTTCAGTGTTCACTTCTTGTGCATTAAGTACAAACATGCGATTGTTTCTCATTAGTGTTTCTATGATCAAGATTTTTTCTAAATGATATATCTTGCAGACCTTATCTTGTATCAACACTGCCAATCTTCTTTCTTGTAGTTGTCCAACGCTCAACAGATTGTTGCTAAGCTTAGAAACATAGTAGACATCTTGAATCACTTGAGTTATGCCATCCATTTACAGTTTTATGTTTCCTTTCCCTTAAACTGTCATCCGAGTGTTATTACCAAGTTTTACAGAATGTCTGAAACCTTCATCTAGATGGCTAAACCATTTCTTTACTCCAGTCATGTGATTGATGTATCCATTGTCAAGGAACCATACAACTTCTTTATGTGTTCCTTGTAACTCTACATGAGCCATTAACAACAATTCTTCTTCATCATCAAACTCGATGTAGTTTGCTTGTTTATCTGCACTTGGACATTCAAACTATAAGTATCCCAGCTTGTGACAGCGATAACACTTAACCAGAGCCTTATTATATAAGCCTCTCCCACACCCTCAGCCCCTTCCTCTGTATGAACCTGTTCTTCCACTGCCCCTTACTCCACATGTATTGTTAGGTTCATATGTTACCTTTAGGACAATCATTACTGCTACCAGATCCTTTGTCATGTTTGATGATATTTTGTTCATGACACTGCAGTGAACTCTGTAATGAATCTACCGAGAGACTCTCAATGTCTTTTGGTTTTTCAATGGAGCCAGGGGCGAATGTACATGAAGAGTATTGGGTGCACGTGCACAATGTGATTTCAGCAACAACAAAATTTTTGCACCAAGGATTATTGATTTATAGCTAAATTAGTTAATTTTTTCACATATTTCCATTAATTTGGTTTAAATTCCTCCACTCAAAAATAGTTTTAGATTCGCCATTGAATGGAGCCGACTACATATGTGAATTTTTCCGATAAAGCTCCCAAATCTTCTCAACAATCTTACTGTCTTGCATATCTTCTCCAAGATTTCTCATAAATGTTGCAACACATAGCACCCTAGAGAAGTATTTTTTTTATACTCTCTGCATCTTTCATCTCCAAAACTTCAAATTCCCTTCTCAATCTTTGAAGTTGAGCCCTCTTAACTCGTTCATTTTCTTGATACTTTTTCTTCAGCAAATCCCAAAGTTGTTTAGAGGTATCCTTCTGAATTAAAGTTTTCAGGATGGACTTGTCAATTGCCTAAAAAATCATTCTTCACCTTGAGATCAATCAACTTTTTATCAACAAGTTCTTGTCTCTGTGCACTAGTCAGGACGTCTCCTCTACCTGGCTCTGTATAGCCTACTTCGATCAAATGCCACCATTCTTTTGATCTTAAGAGATTCTTTATTAGCATACTCCAATGCTCAAAATCTTCATCGAACTTTAGTACTGCCAGTAAACTTTTTCTTTCACCAGCCATTTCTTAATCGCTTTTCTGTTTGGTTAGCAAAGTTCTCACCAATGTGCCTCTGATACCAATTATGTTAGAATCACACACAATAACTTTCAAGAATCAATGAAAATAAAGATTGTCCCTTTTCTTATTGATGGAAAGCTTTTAAATAGCTGAAATACAACTACCTCCTACTTCATCGAAGATCACTTAGCTAACAATAAAACTACTAAAAAATGACAAACGTGTGTCACACTCCTAATTTACAAAACCATTATTAACTGTAAAGACTAATTCTTAGAAAACACTTAACAAACTTCAACTTATATAAGATAATATAGGCCCTAAGCCCAATTATTTAATGGGCTTATTGTCAACTCAAAACGCAGCGGTTAGAAATAAGTTAGATATTATCAAATTTCAGTTATTTTATCCATTTTTATTCGTTAGAAGCTGTAGCAAATAAGAGAGAGACGAAGCTCTTCGCGTGTGTTAATGGCGGCCGTAAGCATTTCACTTGCTTTCTCCGTAGATCCTCTTAAGCCGAACCAATCCACGAAGCTTGGTTTCTCTTATTTTTCTTCTCCTACTACTACTACTTCTTCGCCTAGAAATCCTTTACTGTATTCATGTAGATCTCACCGCTCCAATCTCAGATTCGCTTCCCCTCCTTTTTCGCATTCATCTTCGGTTTCGACAGCGACAGAGACGGAAGGAGGAGCTGCGGAATCGAGCGGAAGCTACGATTTTCTTGAGGAATCGTTTCGTACAGGGAGATTTTTGAGTAACGGAGAGCTCGAGAAGTTGAAAACTCTAGAAGGATTTGCGTACTTCCAGGAGCTTGAATCTGGTTCGATGTGGGTTCGGGTTATGAGACCTGGAGAAATGGACTCGACCGTGAACCTTTTGGCTGAGTCATTTGGGGAGTCGATGCTGTTGCCTGCTGGTTACCAGTCCGTGTTACGGTTCTTGGTGAAGCAGTATTTGATTGAAAGGAGAGAAGTGCTACCACACGCAGTAACACTAGTTGGATTCTACAGGAAAAGAACAGATGCGTGTAGTGATGATGGTGATGGAGAGGAGGCTGAGATGGCTGGAACCGTGGAAGTTTGCTTCGACAAACGTGGTGCTAATGCTTCGCCTCCTTCTCCAACTCCTCCCAAGGAATCGCCTTATGTCTGCAATATGACTGTAAAAGAGGATCTTAGAAGGTTGTTGGCATGTTTGGATCTTCTTTTCCTTCCAATGTTGATAGATTCACCAGAGTTTCAATATGTTATTTGGTTTGTTTAAAAAGAAATGCTTATTGTGATTCGGTGATGATTTGATAGGAGGGGAATTGGGTGGCATTTATTGAAGGCGAGTGAGGAACTGATATCTCAAATTATTCCTTCAAAAGATGTCTACTTGCATTGCAGAATGGTGGATGAGGCTCCTTTTAGTATGTACAGAAAAGCAGGATACGAAGTTGTTAAAACAGATACCATTTTGGTCCTTTTGATGTTACAGCGGCGTAAATATTTAATGCGCAAAAAGCTCCCAGAGTACACCACTCCTTCAGATTCAGTTGATATGGCAGAGTCTGATAATGAGCTGACAATGTTTGAACAAGGGTACAGTGTTTTGTTCACTTTTTCTGAACTCTAACGGAAATTCAATGTACTCAGAACTGGATGTAATTCCTCCATCATGCAGGAGCTAAGTATGACTTCACCAACGGCACTCCACATCTGCTTCAACTTTCTGTTTATATGATCTTACTAGAGGTATGTGAGCCAGTCTCATGTTATTTGGAACTTGGAAGCTTTACTCTTTGTTACCTGTTTCCAGTATTGGCAGCTATTGTCTTTCTTGTTCATATCATATATATGTGCTTTAATCTTTAAGCATAATGTGAAAGGAGGAAACATAAAAGGGTATATATTCATGGAAAATACAGCATAGTATACAAGTTTGTGTATTGTTTGATCGATTTGCTTTGTAAACCATCCACTTTAATGTTTTTCATGCGTTATAGTTGTAGTCTAATAGCACTTTGGTGGATTTGAAATCTCTATGAACAATTAAATCCTTAACAGTAGAACTTGAATGGGGAGATACGCAAGTCTTGTTTGCTGCTCCAAGTGTAATTCTTAGCCATATTGGGACTCGACCTTATTTTGCTGATTTACCATTCAAATGATCTTGCAGGTTTCCGTTTTGCATATATTTGTATACTAGGAACCGGTATTTTCCATCTACACAATACCCAATCAAAGAGACCAGAGTTGAATGGTCGAGTCTGCTCTCTTCCTGATGGCAACAACCTTCAGCTAACAAGAGATCAAGATAATCTGTATCCTGTTTTTATCTTTTGCAAAATTTGCTTGTTAACACTACAAAGCCTGTAAATGACATATAAATGAAGCAATGAACTATTTTGCAAACTCCGCCAAATCCTCTTTTAGGGAGCAGAATTTCATCACTAAAGGTTTTGTGGACTATTCCATTTCCTTGTGTAAACTGAGGACCCGTATCTTTGTTTACTTTATTGAGATGCTTGATCGTTGATTTGCAAGCAACAGTGTGCAAGGAAAAAGTTGGGGAGAGAATATCTTAGATTTACTTGGATCATTATCCCAAGTCCGAATTTGCCTGAGATGGATCTTCCCAAGTCTGTGAAAGCAACTCGTAGTTCCAGTTTATGCTGTGCCTGGATAAATAGGGTAATACCGAGATTAGTAAATAGTAACGGCCAAAGTGATCATTGGATGTAGAAGAAACCAAAACTAAAAAGGATATGGATTAAAGAAAGCTGATACTTAAGGATAATATAGTGTTTTGCTTACTCTGAGTAAAATCTTCATCAGTAGCAATTTCCATTTTTGCATGACTCTTTACGTGTTTCAACTATAATGTTGAAAACTTCTATCTCCTAACGATGTTAAAAATGGGTAAAAAGCCCAGTGAGTACCAGAATCTTTTCCAAATTTCAAACCCAAAATCTGCTCATTTTTCATATAGAATAGCTGAGTTTAAAAATGCATGGGTTTTTTACCTTAAATTCCATATGGGGTTTACAGCAACACCCCAACCTTATAACCTTATCCAAACGGTGAGATGCTTTTAGAGGTTTTCTATATTTAGCCAAATTTTATCCATCTTTAATTTTTTTAAGTTCTCTTCATACTTAGCCGTTTTATGTATATTTCGTTTTCTTTTAGAGTTCATAAACTTAAAACATGCATTCATAAGATAGAATAACGAGTTTCAATATAAATTACCAGTTTGCTAATAAGCTATTACAATTCGCATTAAACTCTTAATCTATTCTATTTACCTAGACAGTATCTACAATCTACCATCATTCCCTTCCTTTGCCTTGATTCCGCGAGCTGTCTCACTCCTTAGCATCACTTGCGACCACAAAGGAAGCATAAGCAACGCTGTTGCTTAGTGAGTACAGTTTAATCCGCAACACTTAGCCACATTAACAGATTTTTTTCCTTAAGAACAACAATTCAGTTTACTCAGTTTTTATCTCAATAGTTTGAGTAGACTGTCCTGATCATCCGGAATCATCCATATGCATATCAATCTAACCTAGTTCAGTTTTAACGCTTTAACAGTTCAGCTCTTTACGCCCAATAATTGGCATTACGCCATTTCAGTACGATTTTGGCATCACATGACCATTTCAGTTAAGTTTTATCGGCATCATTGCCTTAACTGTTCATGAACATTATAACCATCCAGATCATGCATAATCACATACACTATCAGTACGGTAAAAATGGCACTCATGGCCTTTAGAAAATCACATAGAAAGTCTAGACAGTTCAGTAACACACACTCACTTTCGAATTTCACAGGATCTGATTAATTCTCGGTTTCTACAGACTAATCGGCTCTCGAGCTGACTGATTCACGCCTTCTCGACAAACTCAAGAACTGGTCCTTCAACGATCAAACTTTCTCTCTCAATGTGGAACTTTATATCTCTAAGATTGTTCTCTCGCGCAAAACGAATAAATGTGCCGATCATTCGATATTTTGTGAGCGTTTTGACTGTCTCCAGCTTGAGCCAATCGCTCCTTAACCGTCTAGTTAAATCATGCCACTCATCAATCTGCGGTTCTTCATCGGTCAACCACTTATGCGCACTACTCCGCATAACTGCCCATGATCTCAAGCGTTCGCAAGGCCAATAACCGCTCATGCGCGTGCACCCTTGCACATGTGTCCGACAAACATAACCGCCTTGTCTGAACACGACAATCATAACCGCTTTATCTAAATTCGATAATCTTATCCAAATCCGACCGTTTTTCACCAACCATTCCACCTACTCCACCATACATCCGACCAACTTCACCAACCACCGACCAAATCCTACTTTTTCCTAAATTTCTAGGATTGGCTGATTTAGCTCAGATTTTAACTTTTTCAGTTTACACGCATGGCTTAGCTCAGCCCCAGACTAAATATCCCAAACATTCGGATTCCCACTTGATTTGATCTAAGCCGTGATCTGATCCTTCGATCTTTCTTGATCGATCTTCCCAATTCGGACTAAAGATGCTTATGAAGCATCCCAACCATGTTTCCCACGCATGGTCTAAGGGGGTTTCATCATCCCACGGTCCATCCAACCAGTCTGTCATGTTCCTCAACTACATCTACCCCCTGTAATACACTAGTGACAATTTTCAGAGTTCCACTAGTATATATTCCTTATGTTTGAGGAATCACTGCCTATTTAATTATTAATTATAAAATTAATAAAAATAGATTTGACTGGAAACTCAAACAAATGATGCATCTTTTCTCAATCTGGTTAAGGAAAAATGCGGACACTTAGTCCTTTCAACGCATCATTTCCCGAACTGATTCACTTTCCTTAGAATTTTCCCGAATGACTACCTTCACTTGGATTCTAACCTCTTGGTTTTCAGCTTTCAATTTTTGATCCAGCCAGCTCGGCCATATTTTTGGTTCACAGGTGCTTCAACTCTCCCCCACTTAGGCTTCAATCAAATTGTCACCTTGAACTTTCTTAGGTCGAACCACCTTCTGCTTTTTGAACCACTTAGTATACTTTTCCTTCATCAACTCTTCTGGTTCCCAAGTCGTTTCTTCATCCCCTTCACAATCCCAAACGACTTGATCATATTTAACCATCTTCTTCCTTTTTGTCCTTGTTCTTTTGCTAATCACTCGAACTGGTCTTCCCTCAACAGTGAGGTTTTCCCTTAGATACACTGGGATCTCAGTCTCAACTGAGAAACATTGAAGACATCATGAAACTGGTTCATATCCTTATGCACTTCCAGCCTATATGCAACTAGGAATATCCTTTCAAGGATCTTATATGGACCCATGTATCTTGGATTCAACTTAGCATTCTTGGATGCTCGATCCTTTCTTTTGTATGTAACAGTCTTGAGATAGACCATGTCACCAACCGCAAACTCTAGCTCTTTCCTTCTCTTATCAGCATAACTCTTATGTGTATCCTGACTTTCTTTCATCTTGATCTTAAAGATTCAGATCTTTTTTTTGGTTTCTTCCACAAAGTCTCGCCCATAGATGCTTCTCTCCCCCACTTGAGTCCAACATTAGGGAGTTCTGCATGACCTTCCATATAATGCCTCATAAGGCGACATCTGAATGCTTGCATGATAATTGTTGTTATAAGCAAACTCAGTCAAATGGAGATAACTCTCCCACTTACCACCCCAGTCTAGTAGACATGTCCTTAATAAATCCTCTAATGTATGGATATAGTCCGTTCAGATTGTCCATTAGTCTGAGGGTGATAAGTTGTACTCATGTGTACCTTAGTCCCAAAATTCTTCTAAAGTGATCCCCTTCTGAATAAAACTTGGAGTCACGGTTAGATATTATGCTGGATGGTACACCATGCAGCCACACTATCTCTTGGACATATCTCTTAGCCAAAACTTCTGAGTTGTCCATTCTGGTTTATGGCGAGAAAGTGAGCAGAATTGGTGAGTCTTTCCACAATCATCTATATTGCATCCTTACCCTTTACCATGGGTAATCCGATTACAAAGTCCATGGTGATCATATTCCACTTCGACTTAGGAATAGGTAGACTTTGCAAAAACCCAGTAGGCACTTGATGTTCTACTTTTACCATTTAACAAGTCTGGCATCCTGCAAGCTAACTGGCTACATCTTTTTTTATTCCAACCCAATGGTACTACCTCTTAAGGTTCATGTACATCTTTGTGTAACCAAGATGTATGGAGAACTTTGACTGATGCGCCTCTTTCAATATATGATCACGTAGTTCCTTGTGTTTTGGAACACACACTCGACCATTCACCAAGATGGTCCCATTTCTTGAAGTCTGATATCCAGTACTCTTATTCTTCGAAGCTTTTACCAAGGCCTCATCTTTTTCCTGGGCCAACCTGACCCTTGTCAACAAATTTGCTTGGTCAGCCGCACGTAAATCCAACGGTTCAGTCGCCGCGATCAAGACACACAACCTTAAGGATCCAACCATCCCAACTAGACCTTCCATGTCTTTTTCTGTAGCCGAAGCTACTCTTTTCTGACTTAGTGCATCCGTGACCAAATTAGCTTTTTTTACTAAAAAATTTATAAAAAAATTTATTTGTTCTTAGTAACAATTTTGTCATAAATTATGTATATATAATTACAAAACATCAGGTTGTGTATTAGAAAATGAAAGAAAAAAAGATCAAATTTGTAAATTCAAATTTACTTAAATATTTATTGTATTTGATGCCAAAAGTTGTAACACCTGACATGAATAAGGACCTAACCCAACCAATTAATCCTTTAGAGGTAAAAGAAGCTTTATTTGCTATTAGCGCTACGAAAGCTCTAGGGCCTGATGGATTTACCGCTCGGTTTTCCCTAAAATTTTGGCCTACAGTTGGTGATGCTATCACCTTTGAGGTACAAAAATTTTTCAGTACCTATTGTATAATTGAAGAATGGAATCACACCAACCTCTGTCTAATACCTAATAAAGACAATCCACAATCTATGGATGAGTTTCGGCCTAGAAGTCTTTGTAACGTAATTTAAAAGACCATCTTTAAGGTACTGGTGAGTCGGCTGGAAAAATTGTTATTGTTCTTGGTTTTGGATTCTCAAGCAGTTTTCATCCCTGGAAGATCCATAACGGAAAATGTGTTTATCGCTCATGAATTATTCCACTCACTACGTACAACCACTGTTATCGCCTCGAACTACATGACATTAAAGACTGATGTCAACAAAGCCTATGATAGACTGGAATGGGGATTTCTGAAAAATGTCATGCAACAAAAAGGCTTTTTTGACAAATGGATACGGTGGATACTCCAGTGTGTTACCACGGTATCCTTCTCAGTTTCGATAAATGGCAGTCCTTATGGTCGGTTTAGTCCACAACAGGGAATATGCCATGGTGACTCTTTGTCGCCATATCTGTTTATTCTCTGTGCGGATGCATTAAGCTCGCTACTTAATTCTATAACAACTAGTGGTGAAAGTCAAGGCATCAAGATTTGCTGTCAAGCCCATACAGTTAGCCATCTTCTATTTGCAGATGACTCACTCTTTTTGCTCAAAGCGAATATTGCTAATACTACTAAGCTACAAGCCATCTTTGATTAGTATGCTACTACTTCAGGTCAGTTAATAAATTTTCAAAAATCCACCATAACTTTTGGCTTAAAATTTTATGATCATACTCGGTCACGAATCAAATATATATTGGGAATAGATAAAATAGTGGGTGGAAAATATTTAGGATTACCTGAACAGTTTGGTCGGAGAAAAACTGAACTATTCTCATATATTGTTGACAAAGTATAGCAACGAGTATCTGGGTGGCAATGCCGATTTTTGTCTTTATCTGGTAGAGAAATTCTTCAGAAAAGTGTTGCAATGGCAATGTCGATTTATACTATAAATTGCTTTCAATTGCCATTAACATTGTTAAATGAATTGGATAGTATAATGTCTAAATTTTGGTGGGGAGGTACTTCTACACAAAGAAAAATGTCGTGGATTTTGTGGAAGAAGCTGAAGTTCCCAAAATGTCTAGGTGAATTAAATTTTAGAGATTTGTTTCATTTCAATCAAGATTTAATGGCTAGTAATCCTATAAGATACTAAATCGATCGAGTTCTTTAATTTCCCGACTCCTTCGTGCTCGTTATTATAGATGGTAGTCTTTTGAATGGCCAACCGAATACTCGTTCTTCTTATGGGTGACAATCTATTTATTTGGTAAAAAATTGCTGAAAAGAAGCCTACGAGCTGATTTGGGGGATAAAAAGTCCATCCAAATTGGATATGAGCCTTGGTTACCCACTACTCCTCCTCGGCCTGCAATTACTTCTTCACCCCTATCACAAGCTCTACCAGTCACAACATTTTATGACCGTTAAGGTCTGAATTGGGATGAAGAAGCTTTGCAACTGCATATCCACGAACATGACCGGAAAATTATTCAGAAGATGTATATTCCACAAGAGAAATTATCCGACCGATACTTATGGCATTACAAAAATCATGGAATGTTTACAGTGAGATCAACTTATCGTCTTGCATTAAATTTAGAATGTAATGCTAATGATTCAACACCACCTCTCTTTGATAATGCTGAGCTGGCTACTCAACTGTGGAAATTACTTATAGCTCCGAAATTAAAATACTTTCTCTGGAGACTATGCTCTAATATACTACCAACGTTCCAACTACTAGCATCACACCATATCATCACCCAAAACCATTGTCAGCGTTGTTGTTTGAGAGATGAAATATCTGATCACCTTTTCTTCACTTGTCATTATGCCATTGGTGACTGGCTATATAGGTATCACTTTTCCTGCACTGTTTAATATGCATGTCCCATTTCTAATTAAGTTAGAAAGTCACATTCGTCTTGCACAACAAGCACCCAATCCATCGGACGCGAAGCTTTTTCCTTTTTGGACATTAAGGCACCTCTTGAAATCAAGGAATAACTTGATCTATAACCATAAAACGTTCTCTATCCCCGATTTGGTGGAACGTGTTCGAAGGGATGTCCAGGAATGGATAAAAATCTCACCATATTCTCCGATTTTCTCTCATTCAACTAATAGTAAAGTGTGACTTCATACTTGGTCACCTCCAGAGCCAATCCTGAGCCCAAGCAGAGCAAGCATTCGCTTGAGACCCTTTTTTAGTTTTAAAAATTTTAGTTAAGAAAACATCCAATTTTTGAAAGATGATAGAGTTTTGGCCTATTTTTTGTTGTAGATTGCGGTCTTTGAAATTTTTTTTAAAATTTTTAAATCTTAGGACCGACCCTGGTTACTTCCACCATTTGGTTGGGTCAAATGTAATTTTGATGCATCACATCATACAAGTGATTCACCTTCTGGTTTGTGATGGATTCTTAGAGACGACAAATGCATATTTTTACACTGCGGACATAAACGGTTTCATGGTCGTCATACTCTTGAAGAATTTGTACTAACAACATTAATTTGGGCTATACAAAGTGTCTCTCAGCTTGGTTATACAAATGTCATCTTTAAAGGGAATAATAGTATTGTCCTACATCTTTTTACAACGAGAACGTCTCATCGGCGTTTGGACCATTATATTTGTACTATACATGCTTGGGAAGTCAAATTTCAGAATATATTCTATCAATATTAACCCCAGGAAGCCAATGTTTGTGAAAATTATTTATCCAAATTAGTAACACTTATAGGGGTGGACACAATTCCCGTTATGTTCCGTACCGTCCCATTCCGAAATTCTCGTCCCATTCAAATATATATTCCCATATGGGACATCTTTTTATTTCCTGAATGGAAACGGGTCGAGACGGGACGAAAACGGGAGAGGACGGGACGGGAACGGGAATTCCCGACGTCCCATTTGGGACAAATATACACAATTATATATATATATATTATAATTATATTTGACATATATATATATATATAATATGCATATACTAATTTATTATTTATTTTTTAATGTTCATAGTTTAACTATTAACTAAAATTATAATCTATATAAATTAAATCTAACTATATTATTAACAATTATAACTTCATTTTTGTGATTCTAAGAAAAACAGCAGAAAAATAGTTCATCTTTTCTATGTCTACAAGGAGACACGACAATTGATGTTATTTAAAACAGAAGTAATTGACTTTAATGATATTTAAACATATATAATTGTATCTATTTTTGTGGTTAACGATGTGTCATTGAAAATTAGCTAACTGCTGTAAGAACAAAAAAATTTTGTTTATTTGTTATATTTTCGGGAATTTTCATTCCCGTTCCATCCCATTCCGTCTCATACTGTTTCCGTCCCAAATTTAAAATAGAACATAAATAGGACATATATTTTTGTTCTCAAATTTCTGTCCCATTCTTATTTTCGAAAATTCTCCTCCCAACTTCCTATTTGCCCACCCTTAATCACTTATTTAGATGAATCAGCTTTAAACATGTCCTTTTGGTTTGTTACTATCGGTAAACAGTGGCTTTTAATAATAATAAAATTGCGGTTAAAAAAACTATAAATAGTTTTGTATTATAATAATTATCCATAACTTACTTCATAGAGAAGTAACTTACTTCATGGAGAAGTAATCCCTTTTACTTATTATTTATATTATCTTTCTTCATCTTGAAGAAATATTGAAACACTATAAATAGAGTCCATGTGACTCGTTTGTAAAACATGATTGATCACTTCTTGTTCTCCTGTATTGTCAAACATTCATAAGAAATCATTCTCCCCTTCTTCTCATACGAGTATATATAATATATTATATTATATTATATTATATTATTTACAACATGTTATCAGCACGAGCGTTTCTACCCGATCAAATTTCTGAAACCCGGTCCCAGTAAAAAGTTTAAGGTAAAACTTTATTATGTCAAATTCAATTAAATTTATATTTATGAATTTTATTTTCAGAGTGGAAGGATTTTGCCTTCCTCTCAGGCTGAGTCCCTTTGATCATTATAGGGGCGCTGCCCCTGATCATAAAAATTTTGGACTTTGTTCCATTGATCATTATAGGGGCTATGCCCCTCGATTATAAAATAAAAGATATATCTTAGATCTGTTGAAAGGCGATGCCTTCTAGATCATAAAAAATAAATGATATATCTTTGGATCGTTTGAAAGGCTATACCCTTCGATCCTATGGATGGCAATGCCTCCTATACAATCATGTGATGGTACATACCCCAAATGATATTTTAAATTACGTCTTTAAATTATGCATTTAAATTTATGCTTTTAATTTATGCATTTATTTTATGCCTTTAAATTATGTTTTAAATTCTGCACTTAAATACTGCATTAATTTATGCTTTTAAATTAAGCATTTAATATTTAAAATTTTATACGTTTCTTTATTAAAAGAAAACATATATAAATATACATTAATTTATGTTTTATAAATTATTTTATAGTTATCATGTCAAATTTGACAAAGCTCGATATCACGGCTCTGGATGTT
>OVBE01007327.1:0-16943 GCA_900406425.1 Iberis pinnata
GAACTTCTTTGAAAACATAATGAACATTGTTCTAAATGTACTAAGAGAAGACCAAAGACAATTTGAAGTCTAGATTAAACTTGCAGACATTTTTCTCGTTCTGAGCTTCACCTTATGAACGATGAAATGTGTCCAATTCCTGCATTTAGATTACCTAAGAATGCAAAAGATGAGTTATTTGATTGAATTATTCATAGGGTCAAATTCCTTGATGGATACGCATCTAATATGAGGAATTGTGTTGATATCGGAGAAAGAAGTTCATTGGAATGAAAAGTCATGATTGTCATGTAGTGATGCAACGCCTTCTCCCATTTTCATTTGCGTATCTTCTTCCAAAAGATGTTCACGAAGAAATTGCATGTATTAATTTAATTATTTTCGTATAATTTAGTTATATGTTTTCATTTTGGAATACTTGTATGGTTTTCTTAACTTTCACATGTTGGGGAGTTCTCTCGTGGCATCATTGAAGAAGCTGAAAATTTTGTAGAATATTAATTTCTAAGAGATGTTCGGATGAAAAGTCGTAAAACAACTCAGCCTAACGACTGTGGAGAACGTCCTATGTATCCTGCTTATGTCTCAAGAGTGTTCCTACAAATTGGACGACTTAGCAGAAAAGGAAAGACTCACCAACTTACAGAGGAGGAGTGGATGCATCTATATATGTATATCCTTAGTAATTATGAAGATATGCTGGAGTACGAAAGGTAAAGACGAATACATTAATCTTTGTAACTTTTGATTATATATTTAGTTTTCATAACTTTTTTATCTTAAAACCTTTATGATATACATGGCAATTGTCTATGGTTACTTCCCGGATAAATCTGAAGACTATAAGCTGTTAAACAAGAAGAATTCCTTAAGTGGCAGCAACATTTTGTAACTGTATGATTTAATGCAATTAAATTTAAAATATTTTTTATCCAACTAGATATTTATAAAATTTCTTTATATATATATATATATAAATAGGTCCGAGAGGAAACATCTAGTGTCGCCGACATGGTTGTTCGAACTCATGAGAAGGTCAAACAACAATGCTACGTCCTAACCAAGATATTGCACAAGAGGATTCGCCTTTAAGGTTCACGAATTAGATAGGAAAATGATAACTTTAGACCATGGTATATCGTCTATTTCCGGAGATGTTGTGTACTACAACATTCTTCAAGAGATATTGGAGGTCCAATACTCAGGGATGTTAAACTTGCAATGTGTTGTCTTTATGTGTAATTGGTATGATCCAACTGATTGTAGATGTGTCAAAGTAGACAAATTTTGCGTGACTTAGACAAATTTGTGTAGTAAACTTGGAAAATATGATCATTTCATTCTCGCTACAAAAGAGGATCAGGTATAATCTTCGTACTTACTTAAGTCAATAAAATATCATACTATGCATAACATATTTATTTGAAAATTTGTGCATATATCTTACATTACGTACCTACACAAAATAGATAGGAGCTATCCTTGGATAACTGTAACACAAGTGAATTATAAAAGAATGATGGAAGGTGTTTATGAGCATGACCCGCTAGTTGAAAATGGTTCACTAGTTGACATTCAACCTTCTATGGGCGTCAATCTTGTGGTGGGCTTCACGGTGTTTGGTTATTTAAATGTTGGTATACATTGTGTAAATGATAAGTTTGGTGATGAATTTGAAGATAACACAGATTATTCTCCATAAGATTATTCATCATCATCTTAGTATATCATAATTAGCTTTGTAATAATATTTAATGAATTTGATTTTTTTTTTTAATGTTTAAAACGTTCTAACATGATGAATAAATTAAACTTCTAATTTCTTCTAAAACTTGTAACATATTTTTAAATAACTATATATTTATATTAATTTTAGATATAAATATATTAATTAGGTTAGTAATTTATTTTATATTTATATTAATTTTATAAATTATAAATTTAGATTTACTAATGAATTAATGATAGATTTATCCCAATCCGCTAGTAAACCTAAATTTGGGCGTTCAAACCGTAAACATGTGCTTCAAATTTTGGTTTAATTATATTATTATAATAGACATAATAATTGATGAATTGATTCAGGTTTCATACTTTAAAGCAATATTACAAAAGTATTCCAACAACATTTTACGAAACTTGATATCATATGATCTTTATAAGAAAAAGTGTTCTTAAACTTATAATATGATTATAATAAAATCTAAAGCTTAAAATTAGAAAACATGAATATATGAATTGTTAATTGTATTCGATTACTAATGCATTATAACACTGATAAACAAGAATTTCGTAAACTTATCCATGCAAATACCTTAAGTATACTCATATTATTGCAATACTTAAGGATCAATCCAAATTCAGAGATGCACTCAACAAATTAATCATATTAGAATCATATTTGGTCTAAATAGATATAATCAAGATGGTTTATAGCATTCAAATAAGCAAAAGTAGCAAATTTAACAAAAGGCATTATGAATAACAAAAGTCAACTAAAATTGTAAACTTAAATTCATTGATAAAATCTAAGCAAATGATGTAAGTTATTGATTTGGGTGATCAAGTGATATCATGTGACGTTAAATGCTAACTATTTAAGCTAATCTATGATCTAAGATTCCATAGAGAGACTAATCAATTCTCATGGCACTAATCATTTCTTTAATCATGAAATTAAGACAATCTCTTGATTAACTACACAATTATGAAACATTAAGCTCTAATCTGTACTAAACCACTAAACTAACTAACACAAATCTTTTGGTTAGGCCACATTTAGCATGCATCGATTGGTTCAGGAATTTCATCGAATACCTTTCGGGCGCAATTTTCCTATGGTCTAGATTTTAGTGATCAATTTACTCATAGCATTAAGAACATCTACTACATGAAGATTTAAGTGTTCCAAATCTTAAACATCAAATTCCATCTCCTAATCACCTTAATCTACCCCACCCTTTCCTTAATTGGAAACTACTCACTAATCATTAAGAAAATACTAAATCTTATGATAGAAAAGTGTTTAATCATGATTAGAAGAAGATTTGATGAGAATAAAGCAATCAAAATATGAAATCAACACCAAATCAAACTAGGAAAAAAAGGTATTACAAATGGTTATTAAGAAAATAAAAGTTAAGAAATGAAATTAGGTTTACAAAACCTTATATAGTCCTCCTAATAAAGTTGGGTTAACCCAAAACAAGTTGGTTAACCCATTAAAAAATTGGTTAAAAGCTTGGGCCAATGTTTTATTTTTGACTTTTTGGCATCAATATCAGCCAGAATAGCTGATAATATTTGGTCGATATCGGTTCCTCATGTTCCATATCGGCTACATCCTACCAATACAAAATGGCAGATATGAGCATATCGGGCCATGTATATCAGCCACTTCTCATTGATCCTCTTCATGCACGTTTCATATTGGTCCTTCTTCACCGATACATGTTGGCTAATACCAGCATATCAGCTCAATTGTATCGCTTGGCATCCCCGAGATTGCTTCTTCATGTTTTGTGTTGGCCAGTCCAGCCGATACATCCTGGTCGATACATCCTCATGAAGCTCCTTTTTGACTTCTTTCTCATTGGTTTTGACTCCAAATCAGCTCCGCACTCCTTAGGCACCTGAAATATGCAATAATATGCAAGATGCAGCCTATCTAGATCTAAATGCAGACTAAACAACCTATAATGGATTCAAAATCAATGTTAAAAGACATCAAAAAGCTAGTATGTCAACTGCCCCAAATTTAATCCTTACTTGCCCTCAAGCAAGTAATTCATTTATCTGCAGAAGAAGTAACAAAGCGGAGACTTAGAACCAAAACATGATGCTAAAATAAGAGATGTCAATGTCCAAGTTAGTAGTTATAAGTGCATACCAATATAATCCTACTTAAAAATCTTTGCCATACTCTTCAAAGCTTAATTGAGATCAATCCCAACTTACACACACATTCAAATCTATTCCTCTCTTTAACATTTATTAAGTGAAAACCATGAATCAAGTTGTACAAATTCATTGAACCCATTTGGTTTAAGGATTGGTTTAAGAGACAAAAATGGTCTCTTTTTTGCCGTGGTTTCCGTTCAAAACATGGGTCACTCAAAATGAAAATGAGCTTTAGTATAATACTAAAGGTGAGAACACTTAGATGCATACAAGAAAAGGATCTCATCTACCCATAAACTCGAAAGCTAAAGCTTTTCTATCTCAAATGATTAATCCTATTTCTACGCTTGAAACCCCAAGTAACCATCTTAGTTCTCATCTCTTTTCATTCCCTTTTCCTTATTTTGACTTAGGAGAGGATTTACTTCCTATTCAACTCTAGTGGATTGGTAATCCTTCATTTAAAAGACTTGTGGCTTCTATCTTTTCATTCTTTTGCTTTCCAATAGGATTTTGCCTCTTTTCTTTTACATTTCCAAATTGCACTAACCCAAACTTATACTTCCCAAATCCTTTACTAGAAATTGCTTCTTTCTTTTTCTCTTATTGTTCCCCAACTAAGCTTTCTTAAACATTCTTTGTCTCTTTATACTTTTGTTCAAACCGTTCTTTCTTTTTTCCAATTCGCATCAATCATTCCGAGTCGATTCCCAACATAATCCTATATAGTCCAAAAATCGTGAACTAGAACTACATGAGACTAAATTCTTGTCAGTTCCAACCTAACACTTTCTACCAAGCTCATTCCAAAAGAGGCCTAACACTCAGTAATAAATGCATGGATTAATTAACAAGACTGACAAAAAGGTAAAAGATAGTCCAAGTATGTATATTTCATCCATGAGTTCAAATCCAATGCAAAAACATGACAATTTAAATTCAAGTTTAGGTTCTAATAGATAGAGACAAACTTCAGATCACAACATGCTTCAGAAAGGTAAAGATCATGCAATTTCAAATTCAAAGCATGGTTCGGTCTTATTAGACAACTAATAACCAGGCCAACAACATCAATTAGTAAAGCATCATATTTGCAAGGCATAGATCATCATGGTTCCCATGCAAATGAAAGCAACTAAATGCAATCCTAGTATGACTAATGCAACTAAATGAACACTCTTTTTTTTGTAAAACGATTTTCGAAAAAAAAAATTCCAAATTTTTATGGTTTTATTTGCCTTAGATGAAAAATCTAAAACAAGAGAACAAAACACGGTTAGATGCTTCGTAAACCCTCCCCCAAACATAAATTACACAGTCCCTTGTATAATAAAGATTCAAAGGAAAGTTTAGGAGAGAAAACAAACTAACATAATGAAAAAAGAAGAACTAATATGCGAATATGTACAAAGGTGTAAGGTGTACCTCAATATTGATCCGAGTCATTGAAAACAAATATATCATGCATCATTTGTCATTTATGAACGCCCAAGTAACCGATTACTGCGTCTAATGAATTACGAAAACATGGTCCAAAGTCAAAATACCCAAAGCATTATTTAAAAACATGAAAATAAGGTAGATCAAAGGATATGTACAAAAATCTAACATGAGATTCCCTCTCAAGTGGGCTTGTTTAAATTCTCTAAGCTTGAATTTGTTTTTTTAAGCTTGTGATGGTTGAAAAATGATTTTAGGACCTCTTTTGTCAACTAGCTTCCATGTCATCCCATCTAAAGCTGTGTATTCCTTCTCTTCATCTTTGAAACTAGTCTTACCATTGTTAGCGTCTTCTAGAACCTCAATAGTAAGAGCATCTTTTGTTGTTACCCAATAGCCTTGTCCGTCAATGGTGAGATTCTTCCTTGTTGCCTTGATGTCATATCTCTAGATACAGTTTTTCCAAAGATGAAGATCAATCCGCCCTTTCTTCACATCAATCTTTGCTCCAGGAGTGGCTAAGAAAGGTGTGCCTAGAATGAGAGGGCATTTGGCTTCTTCTTTCATATCAATGACAAAAAATCTGTGAGCACCTTTGCGTCCCCTATCTTCACCATACTGTCTTCTAAAAATCTAATTGGAGTTTTGATGGACCTATCCGCAAGCATTAAGGAGATTCAAAAAGGTTTGAAAAATGTATAACCATGCTTTTTTGCTACCGAAAGTGGCATAAGACTCACATTTTCTCCAAGTCCACATAAGCTCTTCTCAAACTTAAAAGGTACCAAAGTACAAGGACGAGTGAAACTTCTCGGATCTTCAAGCTTCTTAGGAGTTATTTCCTTTGAGATTTCATTCTTTACATCAAGCTCATGTGTAAGCTTTACTATACGTTGTATACCATCGAGTTTCCCTTTTATTATGTCCTTCAAAATCTTTCTATTTTGAGGGTTTTCCAAGAAAGCTTCAATGTTTGGCATTACCTTTTCTACCTCCTTCATTTTCTCTTTGAATTGAGCTTTATACTTCTCAATCAATTCCTTTTTGAACCTTTTCCTGGAAATGGTATTTTAGGCTCATAAGGTGGAGATTCGAAGATTGGTTCAGTTGATGTAGAATCCTTCTTCTCATTTGATGCATTTCCTCTCCCCTTAGCATTCTCAACCTTTTATTTTTTCTCTAAGGTGTCTTCTTTGGAGTTAATCTCATTCTCAATGGGAATAATTGCCCCCAACTTGGTTCTCATTGTCCTAAAGGAGAATATGTGGAGATTTCACTTCTTGATACTTTATGGTGATATCCTTAACATACTCGTTTTGGCTTAATTGTGCACTGCCTGGAAGTTGTTCTATTGGTCGCTTTGAAGAAGAAGCGATTTGAGCTACTTGGTTATCAAGAGGTTTTAAATGAGATGCCATGCTCTCAATCTTGGCGTAAAGATTATCACTTTTAGCATTCATGTCCTTCTTGAACATACCAAACTCAATTGCACTTTTCCCTTGTCCTTCTAAGAGTTGTCTCAACAACTGATTGGTTTGCTCCTGACCAGTGGAAGAAGATGAGCTGCCTTGAGATTGTTGTTGAGGAGCTTGAAGATTAGAGAAAACTGGTGGTTTGTTGAAGTATTGCTGCTTCTGTTGGAAACTACCTTGATTGTTGAATTGAGGCATGGGTTAGAAACCTCCTATGTGTTGTGGCCTCTAAGAAGGATACACATGATCTTGTGGATTGGAAACATTGGTGTTGCGGTAGAAGAGGTTTGATTTTTTGTTGATAGTTGTTGTAACCTTGGTTGTAGCATGTGTTACCAACATAGTTGAGCTCTTCTTGAGTAGTATCTTGTGGAGGCCAGTATTCCTCTTGGACATCACTCACAAATTTGACTACTCCTTGTTGAGAAATGATGAATTTGTCTAACTTGTCCTCAAGAGACTTCAAATCCTTCTTGTAATTACTATCTCCACCAAAATCTCTAACACACCAATCATAGTCATCTCCATAAGCATTGTTACTATGAGAATGATTCTCAACAAGTAACATACCATCAGCTTCGGTTTGGCTAAAGAAATTGTCCTGGCTTGCAGTATCCAGCATCGTTTTGAATTTAAGGGTAAGACCCCAGTAGAAATTACTGAGGAGGCTTTCTCCGGAGAAACCATGATGTGGACATTGGAGTGTGTATCCTTTGAAACGTTTCCATGCTTTAGCATACTACTCATTTCTTTGCTGCACAAAGCCTGATATTTCATTCCTGATTCTTGCAGTTCTGTAAGTGAAAAAAAACTTGGTTAGAAACGCCTGTTTACAAGCGTCCCAAGTCTCCACTGAAGTAGTTGGGACGTTCTTCTCCCAAGAATGAGTCTTGTCTCCCAAAGAGAAGGGAAAAAATCTAAGCTTGAAAGCATCTTCTGTGACACCATTTATCTTGACAGTATTGCACAACATATTGAAATTTTCCAAATGGTCTTCCATGATTAGACCATGGAACTTGGTGTTTAGGACCATGTCGATTAGACTGGACTTTATCTCAATGTTGTTGTTAGAAATTGGTAGTGGACGAATGCATGTGTGTTGGCCATGAGCATTAAGGTCATCATTTGCTCCTATGGTTCGTCCAACATTGTGGTTTTCCCTAGGAATGTTGGTGTTCTGTTTATCCATTTCGAAATCCAAGTGGGGAGTATGAGCTAAGTGTTCTTGTTCGCATCTTGTCCTGGTTTTCTGACGTTCGAGCGCATAGATGTCTTCAACAATTGGAATAAAATTTGAAGCGCCTCTGCTTCTCAGGTTCATACACCTGAAGTGCACAAACAAAAGAAGGTAAAGAGATTAGCAAAATGAAAAAATTGGGCTTAGTCACAAAAAAATTCATAGTAGTAATGGTTAAGTTATATCCTGAAATGGCAACGACGCCAATTTGATAAAAATGAATTTGCAGAAACTTATCTGTGCAAATACGTTTAGTTTAGTATGATCATTGCAATACTTAAGGATCAATCCAAATTCAGAGATGCACTCAACACACTAATCCTATTTGAATCATTTTTTGTCTAAACAGATATAATCAAGATGGTTTGTAACATTCAAATAAGCATAAGTAGCAAATTTAACAAAAGTCAACGTGAATAACAAAAGTGAACTAAAATTTGTAAACTTAAATTCAGTGATAAAATGCTAAGAAAATGGTGTAGGTTATTGATTCGGATGATCAAGTGATATCACGTGATGTTCAACGCTAACTATTTAAGCTAATCCTTGGTCTAAGACAATCTCTTGATTAACCACACAATTATGAAACATTAAGGTCTAATCTATACTAAACCACTAAACTAACTAACAAAAATCTCTTGGCTAGGCCTCAGTTACAATGCAGCGATTGGTTTAGTAATTTTATCGAACACCTTTTGGGCACAATTTTTCTATGGCCTAGATTTGAGTGATCAATTCAATCTTAGCATTAAGAACATCTACTACATGAAGATTTAAGAGTTCCAAATCCTAAACATCACAATCCATCTCCTAATCAATCTAATCTACCTAACCATTTGATTAATTGGGAACTACTCACTAATCATTGAGAAAACACTAAGTCTTATGATAGAAAAGTGTTTAATCATGATTATAAGAAGATTGGATGAGAATAAAACAATCAAAATAAGAAATCAACACTAAATCAAACTAGGAAGCAAAGGTATTACAAATGGTTCTTAAGAAAATCAAAGTTAAGAAATGAAATTAGGTTTAGAAAACCTTATATAGTCCTCCTAATAAAGTTGGGTTAACCAAAAAAAGTTGGTTAACCCATTAAACAATTGGATAAGAGGTTGGGTTAATGTTTTATTTTTGACTTTTTGTCATTGATATCAGCCAGAATGGCCGATACTTTCTGGTCGATATCGGATTCTCATGTTCTATATCAGCTACATCCTACAAATACACAATGGCCGATATGAGCATATCGGGCCATGTCTATCAGCCACTTCTCATAGATTTTTTCTTCATGCATGTTTCATATCGGTCCTTCTTTACTGACACATGTACGTCGATACCATCATATCGGCTCAACTGTATCGGTTGGAATCCCCGGGATAGCTTCTTCATGTTTTGTTTCGGCCAATCCCACCGATACATCCTCCCAGAGCTCCTTTTTATTTCTTTCTCATCGGTTTTGACTCTAAATCAGCAATGCACTCCTTAGGCACCTGAAATATGCAATAATATGCAAGATGCAACCTATCTATATCTAAATGCAGAATAAACAACCTAAAATGGATTCAAAATCAGTGTTAAAAAATATCAAAAATCAAGTATATCAAAAAATGAACGTGTTATTATTCCTTTGTATTTGTGACCCTAATAACTAATTACAAAAATCCAGACTCTAAATGAATCCTTAAACCACCTTTTACATTTACTGACTGATTTATTGATGGATAGTATGAAGGTCGTATGTAAATCCGTCAGTAAAATTTTGTCAATTCTTTGTATTTACTGACGGATTATTGACGATCGTCATACGATCCGTCAGTAATTTTAACCAATAAGGGGACATGCAGATCCGTCACTAAATTCGTCAGTAATAAGATCCATAAATAATATGTCACTAACTACTGATGGATCGGCCAAATTTTTCCTCCTTTCTGATTCCCAAAATTTTGGAAAACATCGATAATTTAATTTTTTCAAAACTGATGAAGAACTGACGGAATAATCTGTCAGTTTATCGAGTATATACGTGAAAACCATACGCTACTCTGTCATTTTTTTAACAAAATCCTAAAGAAAATCGGAAGAATCACTCTCAATCCTCCATTTCCAATAGAACAATGGCTAATCCAAGAGGCTTGTAAGTTATATTAACAAGATATATGTTGAGTGTGTTGATTTGGGCAGATTTAAACGCTTAGTTTAGTATTTATGTGTTGGTTTAGGGTTTTGGAAAGTTTTTGGATTTTGGATGGTTTTAAGATTGTTAGATTATATTTTGAATGTGTTGATTGTTAGCTAATGAGGATGTGATGATTTAGCATGGATTTGATGATTTGAAATGTTTAGGGTTTTGTAAATTTTGTGTTTTTGGATATTTAGGGTTTATAAATTTGATAATTTTAGATGTTTAATGATTTTAAATGTGTTGAATTGAAATATATGACGATGTTACATGTTTAATGAATATTCAGATTAAAATTTAAAATTTACGGTATAAAATATTTATTTAAAGTATAATAGTTAGATTGAAAATTAAATTTTAAAATTAAAATTCTACAATTTTGAAGTATAATATTTAGATAAAAAATTTATAATAATAAAATTTAAAGTATAATAATTTTTGAAATATTTAGATTAAAGTATAAGATTTACTTTAAATTTGTAAATTTGTATATATCTCATGTGTTTAAATTAAAATATAAGATTAAACTATATGTTTTTAAAATTATATAATTTTGATACTAATATTAATTAAACCGGTGCAGCGAACATGATGTTAGGGAGATGTCGACTACCAACTCTGGTGTCGAAAGTTCGGTCACTCGGGAGTCTAATCTGGTATGACTTAATCTTTAATATATTAAATCTTTTATTTCAATCAAAACTATATAAAATTAAACTTTCAATTTTTAAATAATGGCGTAAGAATGGCCCTCGGCCGACGCCCATTGAGTTTATAGAGGATCTCCACACAAACAAGAAGACGGGAGAAATTCAGGATCCGCTTGCTCGTGAGTTGGTCGATACGTCTAAAAACGTCAAAGAGATCCGGGCTTCTCAGCAGATACTAGATGATGGTGGCATCCCCTTGGAGAAGATGTATAAGGTAGTGACTCAGATAAGTAATATCTAAATTTGATTGTATACTATTGCTAATTATTTATGCTAATATTTTGTTTTCTGTTATTTTCATCCTACGAAGAAAGCAAAGGGCCACATGTTCAGGTTTGAGAACATAACCGGCTATTGCTTTCCGGGATCCCGAGCAGCGAGAGATCCCATCCGAGATGAGGAGATGAGGAGGAAGGACGCAGCGTTGGCGGACATGCAGAAGAAGATTTTTTTTAATTAAATGTTAAATTTATTAATAAAAATGAAACTGGATATTTACAAAAGAATAGTTCGGCAAAAGAAGTAAAAGACATGAAAAAGGAGCTCTAGTAGTGAGAAGGAGTGTTCTAGGTGGCCTCGTTAAAACCTATATCTAGAAAATCCAGTGGGATAAAACTAGATACAGGAAAAAAGTACCACATGAGAACACAATCGCATAGAATAGAAACAAGAAAAAGATAGACGAGAAAGAGAAACCAAATACAAGGGGATCATAACTGATGAATATGCTTCCAACGAGTAACCAAGGAAGACAACGCAGAAGATGTCGGGTAAGCAAGAGTGTTGATCCGATCTTGAATGGTGCAAATAATAAGCTGACGAAGCAGATGATGAGGATGAGGTGGACGACCATGGCATCGGCCATTACGCTCCTGCCAGAGATGGTAAAAGACTGACTGGACAGATAAGCGAAGGAGGATGGAATCTTGTTGAGAGAGTAAGCGGCGGCAAAAAGAATCCGGATTGAGACAATTACACAGAGCGTATAGGAGTAAGGACATATGAAGAAGAGGTGGTCTCTTGTTTCGTCAGGCTTCCCACACAACACATATTATTGATAATGCCCCCAGACACGTATACGATGTCCATGGATAACCTGCCAAGAACAGCAAGCCAAGAAATGAATGTGTAACGAGGGATAGATTAAGAGAACCAAAGAGAGGAAGCCCATGACCGCGATGGAGCGGAAATCTTGATCTGGGTCCAAGTGAGAGATGCAGAGAAAGCGTCTTTATAGATATCAGGAGTGCGACGCCATTTGGGTTTGTCCGGACCAGCAAGGGAAGAGGGCAAAGGTAGGTATGTAATCTGGTCATAGATCACGTGATGAGACACTAAGCAAGGCCTTTGAATTCTCCAACGCATTGGGTTTGCAGCCTCCGCCACCATAGCCTAACAGAGAATCCTGAATTCGCGAATTCCTGTTTCACCAAAACAAGCAAACAAAGGCCCCCAGAGGGGACCAGCAATTGAACCAAATGAAGTATTGAGACCATTACCAATGTAATATCAGAAGAATTGGGTAGCGAGGTGATGAAGCTTGATGAAGGAGATAGTGTCTGGTCCAGGAAGACCAAAGAGAAAGACATGCGTGAAGGGGCCAAATTAAGGATAGTGAGTAAATCGTTGCCGTATATTCTAATCGACGAATACCTAAACCACCTACGGACCAAGGAGTACACAAATCTGTCCAACTTACCTTTGCTATGGTGTGGTTGGACGGAGCGCTAGACCATAAAAAATTAATGCACATGCTCTCTAGTACCCGGATACCCGAAAGGGAGAGTGTCACGACGAAAGCCAAGAGTGTCGACATGGTGTGTTGGAGAGGAGGTGAAGGTGAGCCAATAAGGAACACAAAGGATTTGCTAAGGTTCACATGGAGACCAGAGGCTTTCCCAAAGATATCCATAACCTGAAGAATACCATGAGTCAAAGCAGGCTGGCCATTAGTGAAGATGAAAACATTGTCGGTGAAAGAGAGGTAAGTAAGAGCAAGGTCTTGACAATTAGGGTGCTAGCCTATTAGACCCGAGGATAAAGCTGCATCTAAAAGCTTGGATAAAACATTAGTAGCAATGACATAAAGATAGGGTGAAAGAGCACAATGGCTTGGTAAATGAAAGGCGGACTGCCAGAAGTTGATAGTACTTATAATCACGGATTTGATGAGTTGTAAACGACCCACATAGGAGATCATCTTAGACGTCCATGAGTTGAAATGCATTCGGACTCTATCAATCAATGTGGAGCAATCATCAATGGTAAGACGCTTTCTTATGAGAGGTAAACCGAGATACCAGATAGGGAGAGTGTCACGACGATAGCCAAGAGTGTCGACATGGTGTGTTGGAGAGGAGGTGAAGGTGAGCCAGTGAGGAACAATGCTAAGGTTCACATGGAGACCAGAGGCTTTCCCAAAGATATCCATAACCTAAAGAATACCGTGAGTCAAAGCAGGCTAGCCATTAGTGAAGATGAGAACGCCGTTGGTGAAAGAGAGGTAAGTAAGAGCAAGGTCTTGACAATTAGGGTGGTAGCCAATTAGACCCGAGGCTGCAGCTGCATCTAAAAGCTTGGATAAAACATTAGTTGCAATGACATAAACATAGGGTGAAAAAGCACAACCTTTCGAATACCCCGTGAACTGGGAAAATAACCCGCATGTTTACCATTTATCAAGATGATGTTCTCAAGGAGTAGATGACCATTGACAAAGGCGCTCTGTTTGGGAGCAATAAAATCTGGCAGACATGTTTTCCAGCGGTGTGCTAAAATCTTGGAGATGAACTTGTATACAACATTACAACATGATATTGTCCTATAATCTTTAAGAGTATGAGGGTCCGTACCTTCGGGGATCAACGGGACCAAGGTAGCCTTGACACCGCAAGGGAGAAACTTGTAAACAAAGAAAGACTAAACCACCATGATAAAATCCGCTCCAACAACCGACCAAGTTGACTTGAAAAACTCCACCGTGTATCCATTACGACCCGACGCTTTGTTTGAAGGCATTGAGAGGAGGGTGTGATAGATTTCAGTACCTAGAATAGGGTTTGTGAGCAACTAGGATAGCTCATCAGAGCAGCGAAACTGAAGTAGATGCTGAAGGAAAGATAAAGGGTGTCGTTTGGAGAAAAGTCTTGAAATGCTGAACCGCAACCTCTTTGATGGACGGGAGATCAGTGATAAGCTCCCAAGAAGAGAGGAGTAGCTAGCGAATAGTATTACAAAAGCCACGGGAACTTGCTGCACGATGGAAATAGTTGGTGTTTCAATCTCTGTTATGTAACCAGGTAATATGAGATTTATGACAATAAAGTTTATCCTCCGCACAAGATAGGAAACTCCAATGACAAGCAGTAGCTAATTCAGAATCAAAGATGTAGAAGAGGGGTTAAAGAGAGCTTCAGTTTGACAATTGCAGAGATGTGCAAGAGCCTGACGGGTGGAGACTGCAAGGTTACCATATGTTGTTCGGTTGAGGTGATGAATGGGCGGTTTAAGAGCTTTGAGGCGTGTCTGAAGCAAACAGAGAAAACATGAGAGTCATAAAGAGGCTGGTGCGATGACCAAGTATCCCCGATAGCCTGCAAAAAGGAAGAATGATCAAGTAAAAAGTTGTTGAATTTAAACGGTTTGCAAGATGAAGAGAGAGTGGACGAGAAGTAGATAACGTATCGAGCATGAGCAGAGACTCCATTAGCCTCAAACATCGCATAAGAACGAGGATAAAAGGCTGCCCAATAATCATTGACAAGAGCTCGATCGAACTACTTTCCTATTGGATCCGCTGAGCGCTGATTCCACCAGGTATATCTTGGACCCACATATGGTAAATCAACCAAATCATTTTAAGTAACAAAATCTTGAAAATGATGCATTCCCAAATGGAGAGCTCTAGAATGGTGAGAGGAATTCTTGGTAGTTGAGATTATCTCGTTAAAGTCTCCCATGATGAGAAAAGGGATTTGTCGATCCCCATAAACACGCCTACTCTCATTGGGATCATGCCATAGTTGCACTCGATCAACCTGAAAATTAGATGCATAAACCCAAGTGATTAAGACAGTATCACTAGATATAAGAGTAACATGAACAGTCATTAGTTGTGCAAAAGTATACAGAGGTGTAACAACAACTCCTTCTTTCCAGCACACCCATATACGACCAAGCCGATGGGTAGAGTAGTTATGGATGGCGGTCCATCCTGGTAGAGCAGTCTGCAAAATACAATGAAAATTATTGGGATTAACTATGGTTTCTAGAAGAGAACCAAATTGTTGATCGGTAGCATGAATCCAATGTTCGACGATTTGATGCTTGCAAGGCTTGTTGAAGCCTCGAGTATTCCATGCGAATAGCATCATAACATCAGTGTTTCCGTGAGCACATGTACAATTATTTTTTGACAGGTGCCTGCTTAACAGTCTTGCGAATAGCCATATTGTCAATATGATTTTGTTTAGTGCGGGTCCTGTAACATGTGCTTGTTGCATTCTGAAGAGGTGAAGATTCTGATTTAGATTCAGAAAGCTGGCCCTCCTCTCTCTAATCATCATTCTTCGAACCATCAAGGATAATGAAACGGGAGGGTGACCTGGCAAGAGGGGCCTGATGCTTTGCAGCAGCTAAAGATGTAGGCCAGAGTGATGAGGCGCGACCATTACGAACCACCAAAGACAACTCAGAGTCTTCAGCCCTTGCAGTTGACCCGCCAGGAGCAGAGATGTGGGCAGATAACGAGGGGCTAGAAGGGGAAGTATGGGTCTGAGAAGGAAGGGAGTTGTCATGATGGAGACGCTCAATGATTGGTTTGTTAATTGATAGATTGCTGGCCGCATGGTTCAACTCAAAAGTATAGGTATCAAGACCAATGATCTCGGATACAGTTGCAATAGTAGCTGGTAAACATATGGACAAATACAAGGCTGTTTCAAGGTGAACTAGACCTTCAACAGGACGTGTACCTACATTAGAGACATTGAGCACATTAGTTAGAGTAGTAGCATTAGTATCTGAAGGTAAATTAAGAGAAGTAGTCTCATTGGTGGAAGGATCCGAAGTCTTAGGATAAGTAGTCTCATTGGTAGTTGCGGTAGTGATGAGTTTAGAAGATGCCTTGTTCTTGCAGTCTTGAGGTTTGTGACCCCATGAGTTACATGTGGAGCACCTTGGTGGCAGCCACGGGAAGCTAACAAGCACCGGTTGGGCTTATTCGTAAGTTTAATTTTTCTATCCGCGGCTTATCCAAGTTGACAATAATGAGCACCCTCGCGATATCCAACCGAATACACTTCTCAATGGTTGGGTGAAGCCGTTGCGAGTCTCCGAAAATGTCCCCAAGGAAGCGTAGACTTGCATGAGAGAAGAGATAATCATGAACATTACGAAAATCAATCCATAATGGCATCCAGCTCAAGTCAGGCTTTTAGAGCGCCTTAGAGGGAAACCACTCCTAGAGTACTAGCAAGACATCAAAGATATGCCAGTATTTTTTCGACATATACGATGTTGTGTGTCAGCCGGCTCAACCGTGAAGAGAACCGTTTCATCATTAAGAATTTGCACATCGATTTTGGAACCTTTCCCGTCCCTATTACAGAGACGGTTAGCAGTTGCATGAATCTTGCCAATGTGAGGTGTTGAGCCTATGAAATAATCAGGCAAGAACTTTCTCCAAAGAGGTTGTGGATTATCAAAAAATTGTTTCGGTACAGTAACTGAAGCCACTCCATTGTCGAAGACAAAGGGAGAACGAATGAGCCCAGGCTGAAGGTCGGCCTTGGGAAACAAGTGGTGGTGAAGTAAGGATATCGAGGGGAGAAGAAGAAGGTGTCGAGCCCGGTGGAGCTACAGGCGCCGGTGACGTCGCCATGAGATCCAGCAGGAGCAGCCGGCAAAGACGTGCAACAGAAGCAAGGTAAGAAAAGTTGTACAGTCCTAAAGATCGCTCTAAAACTCGCTAAAAGTCCTTAGAAGATTGATGATATGCATGT
>OVBE01007328.1:0-18612 GCA_900406425.1 Iberis pinnata
AATTTGAACTTCTTTTGATGGTGTTTCAAGGAATTACTCATATATATATATATATATATATATATATATTTTTTTTTTTTTTGAAAAAAGATTTTCACCTGAATTTTGATGGAAGCTAATATATATTAACCCATTTATACAAAATTTTCGGTTTTCGAATAATACACTAACTATTAAAATTTGAGTAATTCCTTGAAATACCATCAAAAGAAGTTGAAATTCCAAAAATACCACACACTCTTAAAAGTTCGATAAATACCACACACTCCCAAATGTTCCAAAAATATCACAAAAATAAAAATGGAATTTTAAGGGTTTAAAATTTAAAATTTTAGGTTTGGGTTCACTAAGTAGAGTTTAGGGTTTAGTTTTGAAGGGGATAGGGTTTGGTTTGGGGGCTTTAGGATTCAAATTATAAATTTTAAAGCTATTTCAAATTTGTGGTATTTTTGGAACAAAAACATTTGTATGGTATTTTGAGAAAAATTTGTGGTATTTTTGAAACTTTTGGGATTGTATGGTATTTTTGGAATAATCCTATTTTTTGTGCTATTTTTGAGAATTCCCCTTAAAATTTTTATGTTTTATACATAAATTATTATTATTATTCAGATGAAAACATAAAAAAGTTTACATATGGTTTTAAAATACATCAAAACAAATGAGAGCTTTTTAAAGATACTAGTTCTTTGATACTACTTTTCATTACCATAAGTCTCTTACAATTTTCATATATTAATTTTATAAATGAAAATAAATTTTGTTTAAACATACGCTCTTTTTAGTTTTTGAGACTTTTTTTGTTCAACTCATATCTACAAAATTCTAGAATGAAAAAAATAATTTTTAGCGTGTGAGTAGAGTAAAAAAAAACTAAAAACTAAAAAAAAAACATGTGTTAAGCTAATATTATTAAATAACGATGAGTTGGTCTAGTGGTTAAACCTCTATATCATAAAAATGTAAAGGTCTATGAGGTTACAGTTTGATTGACGAAATGTACACTCCAAATGAGAATTATATGACATGATTTTGGGCCTTGATTTCGGCCTAAAATTTCTTGGTCATAGAAAAGAGAAACTAATATTAATTTTGTTATTCTGAAGGCTTCTATTATTATATGCGGAATCAAACATGATTTGAAGCCTCTCTTTAGCGTTTAATGCAATTGATGACAAAAAAATTACTTACCTTAAAATTTCTTAGATAAAAATGTATTTGTATGATATATATATATATATATATATATATATATATATATGTGTCTCGTTGTCATAAGAAATACATGAAGTACGCTGGTAGTAGACATATAAGTCTTTTTGTCAAACATTTACAAAGTACAAGAGAGAGAATTGATTCCATATATTCAATCGCGACGTGTCGTACTTTTTATACTTCTTTTTTTGGGGTCAAAATTTACATATTTTTGTTTATATTAATAATTAAAAATATACTTTTACTATCAGTTATGCCATTTTTCATTGCTTGTAATGATCTCAATAGTCTACTTTTAATTTAAATTAAAGTCGTCTATTTTTATAACCAAATCATATAAGATAGTTTTAAAGTTTTTTTCACTATTTATTTTAATGAACGAGATTGATTGAATTAATGATTTTATGTCTTTTTCTCACATTTAAATTGACGAGACATGAACAACCTATATAATGCATGAAAGTAACACCGCATAAAATTGAATTCTAGTGAAAAATGTGCAAAAATAAACTTTTAACAAATTGACCAATGTCATTTTTCTCAAATTATTTTTTTTTATCTAGTGTTATTGAATAGTTAATTTAAAATATTTTTTAAAAATCTAATGCGATTGATTCTTGTATTTAATACATATTCTAGTTTAAAATAAAGTATTAATCAATGAAGAATTTAAGTCGGACTTTAACTATAATGTTATTCAAACTATAAAAAGTTAATTTTTATATCTTAATTGATTTTTTTATAATCAAGAGGAGTTTGGGCTTTCGACCTTAATTTTTTCTTAAGCCTGAATCAGTCTTTGCTAATATATAGTGGCATGACGTAAAGTATCCTTCTCACTGGGAATCAAACTAGAGACCACAAGGAACAAACTCATGAAGTGAAATTACTAGCCTAACGCACCGTTGGATTGTTTTAACCGATTTGAATTACTCCATTAACAAATATTTGGATGAATTGTCCTAGCTAACCTAGAAAGATTCTAGAAAGTTTAGAAAGTCTCGGTAAAATTTATCCTATAAACAATAAAATTTTAATTATTATAAATAAAAGAGTAATTCATTGAAATCCATTAAAAGAAGTTAAAATTCCAAAAATACCACATACTCCCAAAAGTTCCATAAATACCACACACTCTCAAATGTTCCATAAATATCACAAAAATAAAAATAGAATTTTAAGAGTTTAAAATTTAAAATTTTGGGTTTGAGTTCACTAAATAGAGTTTAGTGTTTATTTTTGAAGGGGGTAGGGTTTGGTTTTTGGGTTTTTGGATTCAAATTTTAAATTTTAAAGCTATTTCAAATTTGTGGTATTTTTGAAAAAAAACATTTGTATGGTATTTTTGAAAAAAATTGTGGTATTTTTAGAACTCTTGGGAGTGTGTGGTATTTTTGGAATAATCACAATTTTTGTGCTATTTTTGAGAATTATCCTAAATAAAATGTTTATTTTTAAATCATGGATCCAATACACCTCGTATATATATATATATTTATTTATTTATATATTGTATCAGGTTTTGATCGGCTGATTCATAGTTAAATATTTCATATTTTAGATATATAATAGTATATATGTATTAACAAATTTAATTTTGTTAATACTAAGTAATATATCTTTTTGATTTAAATTAAATTAAATTTTTACTAATTAGTTTATTAAATTTTTTTTATTGAAATTGAATTATTAGAGTTTAAAATATTTTTTTTATATTTGTAGATTTGTTTGGTTATACATATAGTAGGATGATATTTATTAGTTGTGTTTGGCTATAGGGATAAATATTTTATATTTTTAGATATTTTTATCCTTAATAAACATTTTTTTATTCATTAGACTAATTACATATAATGTAATAATTAGCAAAATGAATGTTTGTTTTTTTTTAAAAAATGGCCCTGTTTATATATAGTAGATTTTATATTTTAAAGAACACTAAGAATTAATTTCCTTATAAATGTAAAACAGAAATTTTAAAACTATCTTTTAGAAGATAATTTGTATCGTTTTTAATTTAAAAGTTATATTGCAAAAACCCTACGTAGGTTGTCAGCAAAAATATTGTAAAAAAAAAAAAAAAACTAATCACAGCTGAAGTAGTCTGTAGCAGATTATATATGTCCATGATCTTAGTGAGATAGCTAGTTTAGGGAGATGAGATATTCCGCATAAGGTGCAAGGGATTCACTCTTTGCCTGCCCAAATTATATTCCCTCTGCTTTTTACTACTTGATTTTTTTAAAGTTTTCACACGTATTCTTATAAAACAATAATGATTGATTTTCTTTTTAGCTTATTTCAATGTTATTTTTTACATTTCAATGCTTAGAAAAACATTATAATTATTATGTTCTCTCTCCTTAACTATTAGTCTCAAAGACGTGTGTAATAATTATTTGAATAAAAAGTGTGTATTAATATTTTTGAGAAGATAAAAATATTAAATAAAATGTAAAAGTCAATCTTTGTAAAACAAAAATAAAATATAAAAAATCAAGTGTTAAAAAACAGAAAGAGTATTTGTGATGGACAAAGTGCCCAAATTGACCATTGAAACCTTTTTGATGGAGCAACTTCAAAATTCCTCTCTCGGATATTTCTATCCCTCACGCAACTCACTAACCACTAAAATCACGAAATTAATTCAACTCAAAGATGCATTAACTGATTCGAAATGAAACTTTGTTGTATTCTTTTGGTCTTAACAAGTTTATCCGACCTACACTTGAATGTTATTGAAGTCTGGTCCGATTATGGAAGCATAGTTGACGCAACCATCCCTCTGGCCAAAGTCCATGAATCTTCTATAAAAGATTTCTCGCGTCAGAGAATGTTTTGCTTTGATCTCTTTTCATATGTCATCATTTTCTGCCAATTCCATAGCAAGAGACATCGCCAAAAGCGTTAACAATTATAGTATTTACAATCTTACTTAGTTTTGAGAAGTCCATCTTGGTTTTTTTCATGCATCCGGAGAGAAGCTCAAATTCACTTGTAAGGGTGATATTTTCAAATTTTAATAAGCTTGTATCTAATTGCTATTGTAATTGATACTATTTGCATTTTCTAATTTGTGATGAATGATAAAAAAAGGAGATGTATTAACAACACTTTGGAGACACTACTTATTTTACTGTTATTTTCTTTTGTCTATGATTTATAGGTTTTAAATATGGTAATGATGAGATTTTGCATTTTACTAATCAGGTGAAAAAGAAATAGGAAAAAAAAAAAAAAACAAAAACTAGATTGAAGATTTGGAAATTGAGAAAGGAAAAAGACTTATAAATGATTATCCCTTGGTGGTATACTAATTTCAGAAATGACATTCATGTAGCCTATATTTTGCAAAAAAGAAAAAAGAAAGAAAAAATTGTATATTTTCTTTCTTTATTTGACATCTTTACAAAATGTACAAGAAAAAACCACTTTGTTAAACAAAATGGCACATAAAACTATTTATAACAGTGATCTCTTTATTAACAATTATGGCAGGATCCACATCAATGATAATGGCTGTAAGCACCCACTTATTTTATTATAATTTTTTGCTATATTCTTTTGTTAATTAAATCATACATAATTTCAGAGTTAGAAACATTGTGCATTCGCCCCCTCCTAACAATTCCTTTCATCTCCTCCTCAACGAAATCTATCTTCTTTCTTTGTTTAAAATTTCCAATGCGAACGTTAACATTACATCGTGTTTGATATAGTTGGTCGACATGGCGATGAAACTCCAAAAGTAAAGAGTAAATGGTAAATAAAGTCAATATATTTGTCTATTCTTAAGAAATAAAGAATGAGGTGACAAGTTGAGTTTGTTTTTGTTAGTGTAATATTGTCGTCTAAACAAGTGTGGCTGATTTATTACTTATCATATTTGATAAAAATCGTCCTATTCGTATAATTTAAAAAAACAATTTTTTTTTAATGTAAAATTATGAAATCATTGTTTTGTTAGGCGATCGTAGAGATCGACCCAAATCAGAAAAAAAATATTCTAGATAATCAAGAAGATCAAGAATATCTTAGATTAGGAAATTTACTATTATCTCTAAATATATTGTTTAGATTTAATTCTATCTTAATTAGAAAATTAGATTTATTTATTCATCTATAAATACCATTGCATATTGTAACTTATTTCTCATGAGAGTCTATTATAATTCTTCCTAAACACTTTTGTGTTATTTCTCTCACCAACTTATCATGGTAGCAGAGCCAAGATCCAACCCTAAAAAAATTAAGGTTTTTCTATCTTCCGCTTACAAAGGAAAAAAAACCAATGATATAAGATTTTATAACTAAGAGAAGCATTCTTTTATTATCTTTATTCAATCTTTATCGTTGGTTTTAATCTTTAAAAAAAAAAATTTTTAAAAAAGTTTTCATCGTGTGTTGAGTGTTTTGAGAAAAGTTCTTTAATCATCCTTTTCTATTTTGATCTTGCTTCGGTTTCACTTGTTGGAATTTCTTCTATTTTTTTCAAAAAAAGGTCTAGTATTCTATTCAATCATGTGTTAAACATATTAATTTGTTTTTCTTCTTATAACATGTGTTGAACATGAATATGTATAAATCCGTTCAATAATGATGGTTGATCTCGCAGTTGCGAGTTATTTTCGAGTTTTATCATATGGTGATGTGTTTCCACTGATAATAATTCGATGGCTAATAGTTTTAGCTACTTTGACTATACAATGGAGTATAAATATTGTTGATGGCCCAACGACTGGGTATTATAGCCGATTTGACTCTTTGACTGAGTATAAACGTCGATGACCTTATGGCTTGGTTTGTAGCCAAATTGACCCTACGACCAGGTATAAACGTCGCTATTGACAGCTTGGTGTTCAAGTTGATTTAACTCGCGGCAAAGTATAACGCTGCGATGATGATCCGACGGCTGGATATGAAGCCGGTATTTTGAAGATATGTCCAATCTCACACGTGTTACCACACGTCTGAGCTTGCGGGAGAGTGTTAGGCGATCGTAGAGATCGACCCAAATCAGAAAAAGAATATTCTAGATAATCAAGAAGATCAAGAATATCTTAGATTAGGAAATTTACTATTATCTCTAAATATATTGTTTAGATTTAATTCTATCTTAATTAGGAAATTAGATTTATTTATTCATCTATAAATACCATTGCATATTGTAACTTATTTCTCATGAGAGTTTATTATAATTCTTCCTAAACACTTTTGTGTTATTTCTCTCATCAACTTATCATTTTGATCAATCAAAAATAATATTATACATTATGTCTATTAAAATACCTAATAAATTAACTGTTCGACCATATAGTTCACTTTAAAAGTTTCAGCTTCTAATTTTTTCTAGTTTTTTTTTTTTTAAATTGTATAAATAAATAATAAAAAGAGTTGTTAGAAAGGAAAAGGACAAGTGCATGTGATAGCGAAGAGGTGATGTGGTTGTCACGTAACGCATCCAGTGGGTCCCAATCCTCTCTTTGCCTTTTATTTCTTGCTAAGTATATCTCTTTTACTTATTTAATTATCTTTTTTAATCTAATTAATTATTTCTCTAATATGACACTGATTCCTTCCCCACCCACCACACCAACTAGGCTTGGGCATATTCCTTTTTCTACAATGACTAACCATATATTGTGGAAGAGTTATTTTAGAACACTCATGTTTCTAAGTCTATGTTTTTAAGTGCTTTTAAAGCATCTTCAAATTTAAATAATATCTCAAATCCTCAAATTTGAAATATCAACTTTTCTTTGCATTTTTAATTTTTATATTTATTTATATTTTTAAATAATAATTTTAAGTTTTATTTTAATTATTTTAGTGCTAATATTTTTTATGTTTTTATTTTAAATATATATTAATTTTTACATACTATGTTTATAAACATATATAATAAAGTTATAATATTAAAATAGAAAAATATCACTTATTACTAAAATTCATTTTACAAAATAAAAAACATAAGATAAATTTAATACAAAAGAGAACAATACAACAAGATAAAATGACATAACACACAATTATTACAACAACAAATAAAATTACACCGGATCACATAAATTTGATCCACCACCACAAGATAATCATAGTATTGTTCGAAATGATTTGGTGTGATCGAATGCGAATTTTGCGATTGCTCGTTATTTTTTTGTGTGATTCTTGCTTGCTAAGATCGGATAAACTCACGAGCACTACTATTTGCAGGTAAAAAAAATAAAAAAAGACTCATCTATCACTTTGAAATGCATTGACCGAACATATATGAGAGCATTATGGTAATAATGCTAATTAACAGTATGATATTTGATTTTTTTAAAAGATGTTATTGTTATGTTTTTTTTAATAATTATGTAAAATAAAAATATAGACAATATTGCAAAATACACATTTTTGATACCTCACATTTGATGTATTATTTTTGGAGAAAAACACCTGATACCTCAAATTTGAAGAACATAAAACCTTAAATTTGAAGAACATAATACCTCAAATTTGAGGTATTGCCTTTGAAGATGCTCTTAATCCGATTTATGGTCTGTTCGAGACTCGACAATTGTTTGTAGAGCAGCATGATTTGCACTCCCGAAATGTTGTTTTCAATGTTATTTTCAAAAGACTAAAAACGAGTTAAAATTTTATCTCTACTATAAAGATTAAAGCTTTTTCCGAAAAAGTATGTTGACTTAGTTTTGTCCGTCGTAGACTCGACAAGTTATCCATGATATAGGTATTTTTTAAAAATTTACATGCACGCCACAACTTTATCATGTGGAAAAATGTTGAAGATATCTAAAAAACATATTAATAATCATAGAATATTATGTTATAGTTAAGATTTATGAAAATCTCCTAAAATATAATAAAGACAAAGATATCAATCTTTATGTATATATATCTTACTATGAATTTTTAATAAACAAGTTAGTTTAGATTATTGAATCCACGATAATCTTATGGTTGTGACAATGATTAGCACGTTCTTGTAGTAAACTATCAAGTTTTTTGAAGTGTAATTAATGCTCATTTTGCTATGCATACGTTCGCTTCAGCTTATCGAATTAAGAGAATTTATCTATAAGTTATTATATCACATTACAATATATTTTAATGTCATAAAATCTCATGTTGTCCTTTACCCTCCTCCTATTAAATAAAAACTTAATACTTTTTCTATCGTTTGTCAATGTCACATCATTTTCTCTTTTTCTGCATCCTTTTTTTTTTTGTTAAAAACTTTTTCTGCATTTTTTGCCCTTTTGTTTTCACCTCATCATTCATGCTCGGAATCCAAAAGACAAGGAAAAAAAAAAAAAACGAATATCAAGGATAAAAGTAGTACGATTATTTTTTAGAATTTAAATAGAAGTTACATATCTCGTTTCCAAAGAATTATATCAGATTTCAAAAGATTACTATGATTACAGAAATATATTAATCAAACTAAAGCAAGAACAGCTTTGTAATCAACCACTCCTATTTTTGATGAGGAAAACCGATTACCAAATATATAATATATAGGATTTCAAATTTCATTAAAAAACAAAAATCGAAAATCATTAAGATTGTTTTAGTAATTTAACACATCATTTTCATTGAAGACACCTTTGTAATTAGTCATCCTAATTTTAAACGTTTTAAACGGCTCTTAATTATCACTTCAGACACAATATATAAGATTAACAATAAATTTGATCATTTGAGCTTAGTAAAATTCATTTTATAGAAAATAATGTGTACAGAAGTTTTCAGTGTAGAAATATTACTTTTGTCATCATGTGTTGGAACCAAAATATTGCCATGTGGGTATCACCAACTTTGCAACGAGTTTTCTGTTCACAAAAATAACTGAGTTACTAGCACGTTGGAAATCTTGTAACGAACACTATAACATAAAATATTCAATTGTTAAATTTAAATAAAAAATAAATATATAATTCTCCTAAGAAATACAAAACACTTTGAAGACTATAACAAATTGGTTGAGCTGATAGATGGTTAATGATTTTGAGGATACAATGGATTAGAGGAAAGACACAAAGGGTGAAGAAGTCTTTTGATAATACTAATAATCCTTGTATACGAAACACAAATGAATCAAATTATGTTGGATATGACACACCAACATAAAGTTTTTCTACGGGAGGTTACACACTAGTAAGACTTGAAATATATGACACACTTTCAAAGATCCAAAATTAAGAAACGTTTGGTAAAAGATTGAATAAATGTACAACCCGGAAAAATGAGAGTACAATGTATGCAAGAGACAAAAGACCACTTCATCTAATGTTGTACAATCCTAGAAAAATCAAGCTACAGAGCTTCGATTTTTTTTGGTCACATATGTAAAGTTGTTACAGAAAACTCAAAATCTGAAACTATATAGTTGTTGCTAAAATAAAGTTGTAGCTATTTGAAACAAATTTGTTACAAATTCGTGTCAACACGAGCTATTGCCAAATATTTTATCTTAGATACATACAAATTATAGTAAAATTGTTACTATTTTGCAATAGGTTTTCTTACCATTTACTACATTACAACTATACTAAACATGTAACAAATAGATTTTGTTATTATTTCTTTTTGTCAAATTTGTTACCTTCTAAATACGTGGCAATTCAATACTTCCTCCATTTCATTTTATTAGTTGTTTTGAAAATTATTTTTGTTTAGTTTTTTTCCATATCTCAATACAAAAAGTAAGATTTTAATTAAAAAGTTAAAATAAAAATCAAATATCTACTTGCTTTTAATTAAATTCATAGACAAAAAGAATTTGAAAAAAAAAGTAAAAAGCAAAAGTTATTTTAATATGTACACTTTTAACCAAAACAACTAATAAAATGAAACGGAGGGAATACTATTTTGCGATGTAATTGTTGTAGCATTTACAAATGATATAGCTTCAATTTAGGTCAAAACAAATATTACAGATTTTGCTATTATTTCTTTGTGTTATAACCATCACATTGCGGAAAATTTTAAATATTAAGAAATGTGATCATCGTCTCAATTTAGCTACGATTTTCAAAATGTTTTCCTCGATCGTAATACGGTACCGACAACTGCCTCTTGTTCTATTGACCCTCTTATTTCTTTACTTAAATATTCTACTCTCCATGCAATGTTGATCTATCAATAATTTATATATAGCTATCTATAACTTTTTTTAACACTAACTATATATAAATTTATAATTTACATTAAAAAAACTTCCCAACTTAATACTAGTTTTAAGTTCAATTTAAAATCTAAAATTCATATTTTAGTTGATTAAACCATTTTGATCCAAACAAGAATTAACAAGAAGAGATACAAATTTAAACATTTGATTTAAGTTTAGACAATAAAACAGGAGATTAAATTACTTAAATTGAAAGCTACAAATTTATATATCTCATTAAAAAATTGATAATAGTTTAGTTTTAATTTCAAAAATATAAAATTTATTAGAAAAATTTTGTTGTCACTAATGTCACTCGAATGAAAAATATCTCTTATTGGTTGAAGAGTTGACAAAAGTATAGTTTGAATATTTCCATTACAATTATTATTAATATTATTATTTTGATAAAGTATTTGATAAATTCCTAACTACTTCCATTACAATTATTGTAAAATTTTTAATGGTAAAATTATGATAATATTCATAGTTAACTATGAGTAGGTGAATACACCATGGAGAAAAAGTTGAAAAAGTATGTAAATTGTGTAGAAACTTTCCATTTTTATGTAGTTATACAATATTTTTTTAAAATATATGTTTTATTATTCAAATTATATGTTAATATAATTCATATTATTTGATGACTTTGTTAGATATAATTTTATTCAAAAAAGTCAAACTAGATATAAATCATATGCAAAAAGATACATAAATACCTTAACCCTATCTCTTATGAGAAAGTGACACTAACTATTACCATAACAAAGACAATTGACCAAATATATTAAATTCAGCTTAATCGGATACATAAAGTTTTGTCGTCCTAAAATTACACTATTATTAAGAGGTTAATGTTACAAAAAAATAAGAATTTAATCTTCGAGAAAAAGAGATTCAACATGCAAATATCTACTCAAATTAGTGCACATCACAAAGTACATAAGCAAGTTTATCATCATCGGTGAAGCCAAGGAGCCCTACAAATGGTGGAGATTGGAATCGACTTTCATGTTTTTTAATGTTGAAAAAGGAACGATGTCAAGCTATATTATTTGGGGTAAACCAAAAAAAATTATTTTAAAAGCCCAAATAAAACATATAGGCCCATTAAAAATGGGTTACAATCGCCTCTCATTTTTAAAAACATTTACTCAATACTCATGCTTCGGTTGTGTTTTTAATCTTTGTTTTGCTTCTTATCGATTTTTTAGTCTCCGTTGTGATCAAATTTCTTATTGATTGCATGTCTTAGGGATGGTATATCTTATGTTTCTCAAACTCTTATCGTTTCTTCTATGTTTTGACCAAATTTCTAAAACAAAGATGGGAAAGTTGTGGGTTCATCGGCATCATTACTTCATTAGTATATTCTGTAACATGAATATAAGAACTGGATTTGGACATTTGGCATTTAGATTTTATCTTTCGAGTTTACGAAGTTTAGTTTACAAATTATATGCTCTTCCATTTATCACGCTTCTGTATATGTATATGCATATGGATTCATCATCTTCAATCCAAGAAAATAGAGACATAGATGAAGAAGATCAATTTGGGACTCAAGATCCAATTGAAAATGGTAAAAAAAAAAAAAAAAAAATTTGGTTCTACAAGTGCTAAGAAGGTACTACAAACAAGATTAATGGTATGGACTCACTTCAATCGAACTAAAGTGATAATGATATTAATCGGGGTTTCTAGTTCTGGTGGTAAAGGGCTCATAACTGTGAGTTCCGCCATCTGGATTCGAATCCCGGCCACCGTTAATTAACATGGGGTGAATTTCGGTGGCCCTCCTGGATATCCTTGGCGACTGCGGACGCTTTGGGTCTAGTCGGAGTCCTTCGGGGCTCCGGATACCAGAGTCATCAAAACAAAAAATGATATTACTCGGTTTCAATGCTAAAAGTGGGTATTTATACTTGCTATTTGACTTTATCCGAGTGTTTTCTTTGTATTTTTGGCATATTTTCAGGATTCTAGGTATTCAAGACGTTCTTGAGAGAAAATGATAGATTTCAGAACGTTTCAGGTGCAAATGGACAATATGAAGACGAAGGGATCGATCCATATGAAGAATGATCGATCCATATGAAGAATGATCGATCCATCCAATGCTTTTGGAAACTTACGTAAAGGCCGATCGATTGATCTCCCTTTATATCGAGCGATCTCCCTTTATATCGAGCGATCTCCCTTTAGATCGATCGATCTCGAATAAAGAACAGATCGATCGATCCCTAGTCAGATCGATCGACCCCTGTGGCCGAAGAAGAATGAAGTTTGCCAAGATTACGAAATTTCCCTCAAGACTTACCAAGATTTACCAAGATTTTTTTTTCCTTATTTGATTTTTTTTCTTTTTTCTTTTTGAACTATAAAAGCCTTAGGCTTGGTTTTATTTTCTTTTTACACACACTTTAGATTTTATAGCTTTAAGAGACGGATTCCTACCCTGTATTTGGAGAAGAATTATGAAATCTTTATTTTTGATATATTTATTTGGTTTTTAAATATGCTTTCTTCAACAATGCTTTTCGATTGTCTTGCTATGTCTGAGTAGTCGTCTTGTTAGGTTTTAGGGGTTTCCCAGGGAAACCATGTTTGATAGTTAGGGTTTTAACATAATGAATTGAATTTGTTAGGTTCTTAGTCTAGATATGTTCTTAATGCATGAATTAGAGTAGCTAACTAATTCATTGATTTTAGATTAATAAATGCAAAGAGATTGTTGTCTTGAATGTCTATGAACGAGAGTAGATGTTCTTGTATAGCGAGAGTGTTTTCTTGAATGTCTATGAACAATTGAATCTACACTTAATGCTTGATTGAATTATTGGACATGCGAGAACTTATTTATGATGATTCAAACATAGGGCTTAATACTCCGAGAGGAGATTATCTAGTTATGTCTTTCATGTTGAGAACTATTTTCAATATTTAATTCTGCATGTTAACCTGAGCTTCAAACCTTAATACCTATGAATTCCATACTGCCTGATGTCTGAGTTATTTGATTCACATCCGTTTTAATTTACCATTGTTGCTTAGATATTAGTTACAACCACTTATTTTATTTGTCTTATCTAGAATCTATATTAAACTAAAAACCGTACAGTCTGATCCTAGTGGAATTCGACCATATTCTATACTACTTAGATATGTTCTCTGCAGTGTAGATTTATGATTAAAATCCCGAGCCTATCAGATTTTTGGCGCTGTTGCCAGGGACCAATTGGGTACCTTTTAAGTTTTATTTAGAGTATAGTATAAGATCTTTTATTTTACAGTAATAAGTGCATTTCTTTCTTCTTGATTTTGTTTTTACATGTGCATGATCCGATGATCTAACAAATATAAGGAATTACTCAACCTCAGTAGCGCATAACTCTCGAAGTTAGAACGCTCAAACCGGAAAGCAAGAAGGAACGCAAGCTCATCCAACTCAATGGGAGATAACGTCATTCTTAACAATCCGATCCCACTCGAAGATCCGAAAAACTAGCTCCCTCCCCAAGGAGCGAACATCTTGAATCCTCAACCATGATTACATCAGTTAGTCAACCAACCGAGAGGAGCAAACAACAATCAAGTGCCACCTGTTTTAAAATGGAGGGAACGACAATCAAATGCCACCGATTTGGATAAATTACATCCTCATAGGAGATCCACTAGCATTTGCCAACAACCAAAAATCTCAAAACATGGTTCTAGTTGGAGACTTCAATAACCCTGAAGCTTTCCTCGCTAATAGGAACGCCCTTCATCCTCGTCAACCTAAGAGACAGGGTTATCAGTTCCCTTTCTAACTCGTCCAGTTGCTCAAGAAAACCAATTCCATGGTTTACCCACTGAGCACCCGGTGGACCATATTGACAACTTTGAGGATATTTGTAGCACCATTTAACTCAATAGAGTCTCTAAAGATTTCACGCAATATAAAATCTTCAATCATTCTCTTGCCGACAAGGCTCTAAGGTGGTCAAAATCTTTACCTACCCACTCCATTGAAATTTGGGATGCAAATCCAAGTTCTTGAGCCACTTATACACCACTACAAGGACCAACAATATTCGAAGCAAAATATCTCAGTTTCAGCAAGGTCATATATAGTTTCTTTCTTTGAAGCATGTGACAGATTCAAAGAATACCTTCGTGATTGCCCTCACCATGGCTTCTCTGAGCTGAATCTCCTCAACACCTTTTACAGAGGTATTGACCAGAAGTATCAACTCCCTCTTGATACCGCTAGCAATGGTGACTTTATGACCAAGCCGGTCAACAAAGCATATCAACTCATAGAAAATCTTGCTGCAAGCAACAACAATCATTGTCCTGATTATGATAGAAGGGGAAGATCATCTGGTTCAGATTCTTCTGAACTTGCAGAGGTAAAAAGATTTCTTACTTAGCTTCTTAAGAGCCAAAATCAGAAACATGTCAGCTTTGTTGAAGATGTAGAGAAGATTGAAGAGAATTGCTTTGCTTTCCAAGAGCCTATAATTGAGCCTGAACGTGTGGAAGAAGAAGTGAGCTATGTCAATAGTCAGGGACAGATAATGTACAATCAAAGATACAATCCATGTTTCTGATAATAGGGTTTTTTGTCCAGAGAGATCAATTCCCCACCATACTCATGCGATGTAGTATAGATAAAGTGTCAATCCAAATGGTGTGGATGCTAAAACCCACAATGAATTTCTAGATGATTATCTTAATGAGGAATTCGTCGTTCTTGTCAAAATTAGAAGAAAATTACAATACAAACTCAAGTCAAAATGAATAAAAAGAAGAATAATATGTTTTTTTTATTGATTTTGATGAATGTGTTTTTACAAAGATAGATCGATTTCTTTATTCTAGTTCTAAAAACCCAAAAATATTATGATGCCTCATTTCTCTCCCTTCTTTCCTTATATCCCCTTCCACCTAGTTTGGGTTGTTCCGATCTTCTAGGATCATTGGGATCACGATCTTGGTGCTTTCCCCTTATCTCAGAACTGCTTGGACCTAGTCTTCTCTTGTTCAACTCGTAGTTGCCTTCTGCTCAACTCGTAATCGCCTTCTGCTCAGCTCGTCTATGACATGAGTAGCCGATCGTTCACTCTCTGCGCCTAAGTAGAAACCTGCTGAGTGAATCTTTTTGCATCTTGATATATGTTGAGCCGTTATCTAGGAAATGACACCAGTTGAGCTAGAAACCTGCTGAAGGGGTTTTGACACCAACAGATTAGCCCCCAGGTCTCTCTACGAGCTTAGCAATTTGGGTGACCTTCGGAAACTGGTCGAAATCCACCTCATAACCATTCATAGATTATCAGATACTTATTATATTTTTTCTTTAAGCTGACATTCATCCATCATTTGGTTTATTTTAGGCGCATTTGAATTCTTCATGTCGGGCTGGATAATTTCATTTCCCCCCCAAAAGATAGGATTAGTTGGGCCAATTTGTTATGATTTTTATTGAGGAAATCTAAACAGTCTCGATTGATTCTTATCTCCTCATGCATCGCATTTTGGTATCTTCGAAGTTCAAAAGCATCATCATTACACCTACAAAAGGCGGTTTTCACACGACTGAAGGCAGTTACTTCCACTCCTCTCTCTCTCCTCAAGTATCTCAAACCGTCTCCCACTATGCTTCAACCGTCCATCTCTTCTCTCTCTTTGCATCCTAAGGTATTGTCACTTAACTATTTATTTCTCTTTAATTTCGTTAGGGTTTGTCTTTCTCCTTTTCAATTTGCTCCAAATTTCCCTAGATTCTCTTCTTTTTTTGAATTTTCTCTCTCTGTATTTCTCTTCCCCCTTGGTTTCCCGGCAATGTCGAGACAGTTGGCGCTTCGTTCTGGGAGTAGAGGTTCTTCGTCGCATCCCACAGTGAGCGCGAGTGTTGGGACTCCTGTTGCTTCTGGTACGAAATCTAGGGCGTCCGTGGCCCCTCAAATAATGGCCTTCTCTTCCTCTCGCTCATCCCTTACCTCCGTGAGGACGCTCTGGGAGCAGTTCGACCTTTCACCTGATGTTAGGTTCTTAATCCCAGATCAAGGACAATTTCTGGACAATTCCCCGTTAGGGTTTGTCACTGTATACGAGATCTTCTTCAAGACTTGCGGGCTGCGCTTCCCTGTTCTTGAGCTGCTAGTTCGGTATATGCGTTGTCGGGGCATAGCTCTGAGCTAGCTGATGCCCAAAGGGGTCCGTCACACCATATTCCTGATGATTCAGGCGAGAGAGAGAGAGAGAGTGGTTTCGAACTAAGCTGTGACATGTTGGAAGTTGCTGCGTACGTGAAGAGGGGCACGAAGGGAGGCCTCTGGTACCTAGCCATGCTTCTCCAAAAGATTCATTACCTCGTTGTATGAATCCGAATATGTCATTCCGAAGCTTAGCCGTTCTTGAGGTAGAGAAGAACTTGGTTAAAAACGCCTTCTTGGAAGCGTCCCAAGTCTCAACCGAATCGGTTGGTACATTATTTTCCCAAGAATGTGCTTTTTCCCTAGAGAGAACAGGAACAAATACATCTTGAATGCGTCTTTGGGGACTCCATTGATCTTGACCGTGCTACAGAGCATGTCAAAGTTGTCAAGGTGATCCAAGGGATCTTCCATAGGGAGGCCATTGAACTTAGCATTTTGAACCATGTTGACGAGGATTGATTTTATCTCGAAGTTGTTGTTTGCTATGGGTGGTGGACGAATGCCGGTTCTTTGTGCATGACGATTTGGGGCATCTTTTTGCCCTATGGTTCGCCGGTTGTTGTTACCAACACCGGTATTGTGTCCTCCACCATCATTGTGTCCAACATCAACATTTTCTTCGTTGTTTTTGTGTTGATTATCCATTTTTAAATCCAAGCGTCGAAGATGAGAAAGCCGCTCTTGTTCTCGCATTTGCCGAGTTAGTTGTTGCTCGAATGCTCTAATATCTTCAACGATCATAATGAGATTGGTAGGTCCTCTGCTTCGTAGGTTCATACACCTGAGGTGCACAAACAAAATGAAGTAGAGTAGTTAGAAAAATAAATAAAGTGGGTTTAGTCCCAAACAAATTCAAAGTACTAATGGTAAAACAATTCCCGAAATGGCAACGGCGCCAATTTGATAAACAAGACTTTTGAATATCTTATCCAAACAAATGCCTTAAGTCTACTCATGTCATCGTAATAGTTAAGGAATCAATCCAAATTCAGGAGGGTTTACTCACTAATTCTATATGAAATTCATTTAGTCTAAGCTAATAAGAGAATTGAAGTTTCAAACATCTTAAACATTCATAAACTAAAGGAAAGAGCTAAAGTCAACAGCAAATAGAAAAGTCAACATAATTTAAATGCTTGAAATCAAATATAAGATGGCTAAGAAAAAGGCATAGGTTATTGATTTGATCAATTATGAAACTCCTCATGATGTCCAATACAACTATCTAGCTAATCTTTGGTCTAAGATTCCATTCCTAGACTAATCCACTCCCATGGTAATAATCCCTTCCTAGATCATGCAACTAAAACAATCCCTTGAATAATTACATAATCAAGAAGCATTAAACTCGAATCCATAACAAACCACTAAACTAACTAACACAAATCCCTTTGGTTAGGCCGCATTTAGCATGAAAATGTTGATTCCAGCATTTCATCGAACACCTTCCGGGCACAACTGATGACTCTGAATTTTCATGGTTTTTACTTATCAATTAGCATCGATTCTGAGGTCTAAAAGCGTGCATACATCACATTTATGGTTGATTTCACTAAGTTTAGTGTTTTTAGGACTTTTGCATTAGAATTTGCATATGCACGCATTTTGGAGGGTTTTCAGGACTTTCAGGTATTTTTGGGAAGGATTTGAGAAATTTCAGAAAAACAGCACTTGACATTGGAATGGACTCAACACTCAATTGTGGAATAGACTGAACTTACCTCCAAGCACTTGCAGGATCGATCCCAACTCAATGCAAGATCGATCCCAGACAATCCTGCAACGAAACGAGATTGATCCCACTCAGCACCTTCGGGATCGATCTCAACTCAATGCAGATCGATCCTGCAACAAACCTAGATCGATCTCAGGCAGTTCTGCAATGAACCCAGATCAATCTCAGGCAGTTCTGCAATGAACCTAGATCAATCTCAGGCAATTCTGCAAAGAAACAAGATTGATCCCGCAGTCATGTTTCCAACGTTTCTAGTGAAGTCTCAAACAAAGCCAAGGAAG
>OVBE01007329.1:0-18612 GCA_900406425.1 Iberis pinnata
CTGTTTTATGCTTTTTATGTTCATTTGCACTTAGGACCTTTTAGCAACCAAACTCCCCCCCCCCTTTTAACATTTAGCTTGACTTTAAGGCATCCAATACATCCAAATTGCTTAGTACACTCCCATTATNATCCAAATTGCTTAGTACACTCCCATTATGGATTGACAAACTCATCTACACTACAACGATGGGTTGATTGCTTAGTTCAATCATCTCCCATGTTGGGATGATCAATCGTATCCCTACTCTCGAGCTGTGTTTAGAGCTTGCTCCATCGACGTATAGGGACAACCATGCTTTGGGGAATTTGGACGCGGTTTCCATCTCACGGGGTAGCTCTATGAGAAAATATAGAAGGACTTGAGAATTCGCGCAAGTCCTACTTTTGAACTATATATCATGCTCGCTGAGTTCGAATGCCCATTTGGAGAGTATCCCCGACTGGTTGGAACTGTGTAAAATTGTTCGCAACGGTTGGTTGGAATAGATGATGATCGAGTGTGATTGGAAGTAGGATTGTAATTTCCTTGATGAATGTATTACTGCTAGAGCTAGTTTCTCTATCGTCGGATATCTTGTGTCCGCGTCGTCCAGGATTTTGCTGAGATAGAATATTGGCTTTTGATTTTTGAGCTCCTCGCGTACAAAGACCGAGCTGACTGCGTACGATGATACTGAGATGTATAGAAAAAAGGTTTCTCCCTCTTGTGGTTTGGACAGGACGGGAGGCGTCATCAAGTAGGTTTTCAGGTCTTTGAATGCTAGCTCGCATTCTTCTTTCCAAATGAATTTTTTATTCCCCTTCAGGAGGTTATAAAATGGCAGGAATTTTTCAGTTGACTTGGATATAAATCGGTTAAGGCCGCTATGAGGCCCGTTAGCCTATGTACTTCTCTTGCTTTTTTGGGTGAAGACATCCTTAACAGCGGGTTGATCTGCTTGGGGTTGGCTTCGATACCTATCTTGGTTACCAAGTAGCCTAGGAATTCTCCTGAGGTCACCGCAAAAGTGCATTTGACCGGGTTCAGCTTCATCTCGTAGGTGTTTAATATATGGAAACAGACACGTAGGTCGTTCATGTACTAATCCTCATCAGAGGATTTGACAAGTATGTCATCTATATAAACTTCCATCATTTTTCCTAACTGGTCTGAGAACATTTTGTTGACCAAGCGTTCGTAAATGACGCCAGCGTTTTTCAAGCTAAAAGGCATTACCTTGTAGCAATAAATGCCTTTGTCGGTAACAAACACCGTTTTCTCCCTATCTTCCGGATGCATAAGTATTTGGTTGTAACCGGAGAAAGCGCCCATGAAGGAGAGTAGTTTATAACAAGTTGTGGCTTCGACCAGCTGTAATGGAAAACTGTCCTTGGGACATGCTTTGTTTACGTCCGTGAAGTCAATGCACACTCTCCATTTCCCATTCTTTTTCTTGGCCACCACTGGGTTTGCCAGCCATTCTGGGTATTTTACCTTGGTGATCGATCCTGCGCCCAATAGTCTTTCCACCTCGTCTTGGACTGCCTGAGCTCGTTCGGCCCAGCTTGCACTTTTTCTGTTTAATTGGTTTGTAGATCAGTTTGGCGCTCAGTTCCTGGAACATAATGTCCAAACTTATTCTATGCATATATGTCATGTTTAAGGCAAAGGTGAGTTTTTTATTTAAGGAAGTTAATCATCTCTTCCTTTATATCCTTTCGTAGTTTTGAGCCTATTCTGACACAACGTTCTGGGAAGCCCGGGTCGATGCAGTATTACGTCACTTCATCTAGCTTGGGCTCGTTGTAGCCCGATAATCCTGGTGGGTCTGTTCTCCGATCTGTAATTGCTATAAAGCCTTCTCTCTGAGCTTGAGTTCAGCTAGGTAGTAGGCTCAGATCGACCTTTGGCTTCCTTTGATCATTTTAATCCCTTCCTTAGTATGGAATTTAATGCATTGATGATAAGCAATATTGTGTTGCATGTTCATCAAATTGCGCTCGACCGATCGCGATGCGGAAGGCTGTCATGTACGCGCTAGGATTTGTCTTTCCTTCGTAAAAGGGAATTTTAATTTTCTCAGGGTTTTGTACCTTGGCATTCTTTATGTGGGGGCGTATGGGCTCTAGAGCGTCTCTTCCATTAATCAATCCAACTCGGGGCCTGAGCTGATGGCCTGATGAACTTTGGAGTTCATTTGTTTGACGGCCTCCTGGAGAGAATTTTTCATCTCTTTGATCTCTCTGATCGAGTGCTGAGGTCGCTTATCAAGTCCAGAAGATGGGATGTGGCTGTCATCTTCGTATTCATTAGATTCTCCTTCAGAGCCTTCGGATAGGTCGATACGGTCTCTCTTGTCAACTGAGGCCTCGGGGCTCATAGTGCGACTTGGCTGTTCGAGATCGTCATGAAACTGGTTGCCTTTTGGGTTAGATAGTTCCTCTCAGAGGTCGTCATTTGGCGGAGTCTCCGCGGCGTTAGAGTGGTGTTCATGTGTCTTAACTGAGTACAAAATCGGAATGAACTGCAATCTCCTGGAACGTTCCCCTGAGATGGGATATCATCGAGAGGACGTCCTGAGCGGTTGTCGCCGAGAAGAGGCTTCTTGGTCGAGGCGTTTGGTAATTGCCTTGGTTTGATCAGCGAATTCCTTCACCATTTTGTCGAGCCGATCGATTAGGGATCGATTCAGGGCGTCTTGCATCTCTAGCTTCTCAGACATAGATTGCACGGATTGGCGCAGTGCCTGGATGGTGCTGGCATACCCATCTGGTTGTGGTGGTATGTTTTCGGCCATGATGGCGTCGGATCTAGTTGCATTCTTCCTTCTGTGTCAGAAAATCTTTAGATTTCCAGACGGCGCCAATTTGTGGATGTTAGAATCCAAAAAACTAATTTGTTAACTAAATCGCAATCAGGAGTTCAATAATTTTCATTTCCATAAGAAGAAAACACGCAATACAAATTGATATTTGAAAACTCATAGCGATTGATTATCGAGGAAGAATTTGAATTACAAGCGATTAAGTGTATAATAATAGAATAATGGCCAAAAAAATCCCTATGCTCTCTTCCTTTCTTTCTTTTATACTTCTCAGCTCATATTCCAACATAGTTGGGGCCTCCGGACTGTTCGGGAATCTGTTTCGATTTTCCTGGCTAGCTTTCATCTTTGCATTCCTATAATCTCGGCATATCCTTAAAATCTCAGAACCATCTCGACTCGGTCATTACATACTCAAGGTGCGTTTATATCCACCTCAGTTCGACTACACGCTGGGTACTCAGGTAGGTAACTCTCTCGGTCAATCCTTATGTGCTCAACACGTACTGAATTGACCTCAGAGGTGGTTCTAGTTAAGGTGAAATCCTACTGAGGGAGTTTTGACACCAACATCAATAACTCCAACTCGCGGACGAACCACAGAAAGTTCACTATCTTCAGACATATTTGTTCAACTTGCAAACGTAATGGTGTATCAACTTGATACACTTGTGCTCTGACAAAGATCGCTCCTTCGTGTAAAGGGAAAGAAAAATCTTGTTTTTCAACATCAAAAATAAAGAAGAAGAGAATAATTAGGTTTTATGACTATAATACTATGTAGATTTAATAATCTGTTTAGAAACTATCAAAAAAAAGTTTATATACACATTATGAAAACTCTAATGAATCTACAAACAATATGTGGTTGTATTATCTATTCCATAAATACATGACTTTATATTTATCCCAATAGACTTTTAGGTGCTTTTGTTTTGGGCTTTCACTCTCAGTTTTGCTTTGGACTAGGGTTTTTACTTTGATATTTGGTGGACTAGTTTTAAATCTCATTGTTTAAAACGCCTGTTCTTTTAGCTTTAATTTTTTTTTTGGCCCAAAACAATAAGTGGACTTTGGTCCTGTGAAAATGAGTATTTACAAATTAACAATAAAACAAAATATATTATACTCGAGCGAGGCCATGTTGTCAACATATGATCCCTTCATGTAATAAAAGAACCTCTCGTACGTGGTACTTTTGAAATGGTACGTGTTAGTTTCTTAGACTTAAAGAGATGTTGAAGATAAACCTTCACGTGCCAAGTGCCAACTAATTAGAAGGGGTTTCATGGTGATGTAAGATGTACTGATGTGCCTCTCAACAGCACCTTCACTACTGCATGGTTTTGTTTCTGTATATCGTCACATGCATGTACGTACGTAGACCTAGCAATTAATTAGTAATATATATCTTGTTCCTTACGCAAACAACTATAAATAGCAAGAGGTGAAGAAGACTAATTGTATAATCAAGTACTTTCATAAGAGTAAAGATGAATACAAAGAAGTTTATCGTATGGTCTCTTTTGGTAGCGGCTGTTATTGTCGCTGTCGTAGCAGACGGTTCCTTGGACGCCAAGAAAGAAGGTGTTTATAAGTATTCTATATTTATCTATTCTGACCATTTATATCCGATGTACAAAATCCGTCGGAAATTACTGTTTCTTACGGATTTCCGACGGATTTGTCCGTCAGAAAACCGGTGATTTCTTGTAGTGAGATATCGATCTTATGTTAGAGATTGTTTTGAAACAGGTGCAAAGGAAGTGGAGATACCGACCGTGCAAGGAAAACAAGAAAATGCTGGAGTTGAAACCGTTGGTGAAGAAGAGAAAGATATCAATTATGAAGTTGATCAGCGAGGTGGAGGTGGTGGAGGATGGAGAGGAGGCGGTGGTGGCGGAGGATGGAGAGGAGGTGGTGGTGGCAAAGGAGGAGGATGGAGAGGCGGTGGTGGAGGAGGTAAAGGATGGGGAGGAGGTGGAGGCCGAGGAGGAGGAGGAGGATGGAGAGGTGGTGGTGGAGGAGGTAAAGGATGGGGAGGAGGTGGTGGTGGTAAAGGATGGGGAGGAGGAGGATGGAGTACTGGAGGTGGAGTGTAAAATTAGGAATCCTATACGTACTAAAAACAACATACGAAATATGTAAAAGGTGAAGTACTATAAATAACGTTTATAAATATACAAAATTAGTAAAATAAAGTTTAGTGTTACCGGACATATATAGTCTAGATCAAAGGTCAAAGTTTTAAAATATCATGTAAAATGTACCTTTTCTCTCTATGTTATTGAACTAAACTATTCAGTAAACATCGTGATGGTTTTCAAGTTTTTCGATTTCTTAGTGAGGTGTATCACCATCTTATTCAAAGATAAGCCACGATGAATAGCTAGAATAACATCTTAGTGTAAATAAAGTCTTAAGAACCAATATGAAAAGAAGAACATTTTCCACTGCTGGTTGTAGCTGTAGCAGTTAAAGTTCCTACTCAAAGTTTTAAAGTTCTGTCGATGCTAATTACAATGATAATGCAAAACTTACTCGTTACTGCCAAATTTATTAGCGGTTAGCGGTTGAAAAAGAAATGTAAACATTAACATCGAAGTCCACAACAACAAGTTAGAGCAATCATTATTGATTCAGTATTATCTATTTCTTATTCATTATTCTTGTTACTGTTACAGCTAGCGATTAACAAAATACAGGGCCAAAATTTTGAATTTCAACAAATGCAAATAAAAAAATAGCAACAAATATTGTCTTAATCCGAACCAAAGTACTTTTAAACAACTTTATGATCCTGAAAAGACCATATTAGACATGTAGTTGCTTCGGATTGGTTCATGAAAGCCTCTACTAATTTAGACATTCAAAAGAAGCTTTTGAGCAGTTTCAGCCAGACCCGAACACATCCATTTTATTTTATAGGTGTTATAAATGTACTTTTGTATATATTATTTTTCGTTGTATATCAGTTACATATGTAAATTTTTATGTAAAAAAATTAAGTATTGATATTTTTATATTTTGTATGGGAGATCTGAAATTTCAGCTCTGATTCTAAAGGTTGGCTCCAAAAGAAGTCGAGTCTAAAATTATCTCAGCCAAAAAGTGAGGTAACAATGTACGGGTCCGAGTTTAATGTTGGATGTCTATCTTCCAAGTAACCTACACAATCCACAATTCACAATAATGTATGTTAGTACGTTACAATAAGAGAATGTAATTTATTTCAAGGTAAATTTAAATTAAAAATTGCTTAAATATAAATCTAATTATAATGTTTGTTATAACTCTAAAATCATTTTTCAATATTTTAAAGGAGATTGAATTTAAGAAGTGGAGATGATTCAAGTTAATCTTGTTTTTTTAATACATTGAGATCGGCTAAAATTCTTCTTCTCAAATGACTGTGGATTATGAACATAAATACAAAAAACTCAAAAAAATTTAGTGCAAACTAAAAACGAGTTGAAGACTGCACAAGAACAAATATCAGTTGAACACCAAATATTGAGATGCTGAGTGTTTGTGTAATGTGATGGCCAAAAACTTTCTAGATGCGACCCCCTTCCTTCCTCTAACAGATTCAGAGGAAACTAAATTTATAAAATATGTTTAATTAAATTTTTATATTTTATATGGATGTTTGATTCAGACTATCTGTTTAATTTATCCATTTGGTTTATTTTTATATTGAAAACAATATTTTAGTTTTAAATTTATATGTATTTTTAATTATTATTATTTTAATTCATAGACTTTATTAACATACAAAAGCTACATGATAGTCAATGTGTATTACATCTTAAATGAAATGTGGAACAAAGAAATGATATGAAAAACATATTGTCTCTGAACTTGATTTTTTGCAAGTTTATGTGCTAGTGTATTTAAATCTCCACTAATCCATTGGAAAGCAATTTCTTCAAACTTTCTACTCCAATGTAAAACGTTGCAAATCCAATTCCCGCATTGAAATACCGTCTTTCTGCCAGCCAATATGTTATGTAGAACTTAGTTATCGCCCTCGGAAATGATCTTCATGTATCCCATTGTCCAAGCATGTTGCATTGCAATGAGTAGGCTTTTTAATTATGCAGTTAAAGGTGAGTCAACTGTAACTTTTGTTGCTTGTCCCGCACCACAAAAGAATCTATTCTCGTTTAGGAAAATCCAGCCCGCATGAGAGTTTGACTGTGGATTAGTAATGAAGCATCGTAGTTACATTTGAGCCAACTAGGTGGAAGGTTTAGTCCAATTCATGTGTTCTTTATTTATCCTTTTGCTTGCACCTTTATCATTTGAGAGTAACCAGTCTTCCACTTCTATCAATACACGCTGAATTATAGTCAAATTAGGTGTACCTCTGTCTTGAAAAAGAATTTTGTTTCTAGCTTTCCATATTTCCCACAGTAGATACCATGGCATTAGTCTTGTAGATTATAATGCCTGATTGTGTTGATAATAAATTATCAATTGATTAAACTTCTCTATGACAGTAAAATGTGGGGACATACAAGAGTTGTTTGGGATGTACAGAGACTTCTATAGGTCTGCAATTATAGGACATATGAAGAGCATATGGTCTAGTGTTTCAATTTCGTTACACCCAACACATCTATCATCTTGTGAAATATGTCGTCGTTTCAATTATGCCCTCACCGGCAATATGTTATTTATCACCCGCCATATAAAATGTTTGATTCTTGGCATTATATTCAACTTCCATATGTAGTGTTGTATACTAACAGTCACAACCTGGAGTCCATTAGATATAGTTTCAAGTAAAGATTGTATGGTGGCTTGGTAGCCCGTCTTAACAGAGTATTCCTCGTCTTGTGTATGTCTCCATCCTATACTATCAGGAGCCCGATGGAACGGTAGTTGGATTGAGAGTATACTCTTAACATCTTCATAATGTATCAAATGTTATATAGCTTCATAATTCCATGTATTGTCTGCCTCATTGATTAAACAACTGACTTTTTTTGAATATCAATTATTCTATTACGAGGCGTAGGAGCTCTTGGGGGCGTAGTTGAGAGCCATGAATCGGTCCACAAAGACATTGATTTTCCATATCCCATCAAATAACATAAGCCTTGGTGCAATAAATCCCTACCATATTTTAAAGATCGCCATCCAAAAGAAGTTTGTGAGCCACTTGCAGCTTTTAGAATCGATGTAGTTGGAAAGTATCTTCTCTTGAGTGTTTTAGCCAATAGACTATTTGGATATTTAATGGCTCTCCAAAACTGTTTAGCCAATAGAGAATCATTAAAACACTCAATATCACGAAAGCCAATACCCCCATTATGTTTTGTGGCACATAGCTTTTCCCATTTCATCCAATGCATTGAGGTATTTGTAGTTGAGTTACTCTTGCTCCACCAAAATTTTGCCACTTCACGTTTAGTTTCATTGCATATTCCTTTTGGCAGCTTAAAACAAGTCATCGCATATAGAGACATTGATAACCCGATTGATTTTAATAATATCTCCTTCCTCGCAGGTTAAAGAAACTCCTTTGACCAGCTCGTTGTGTGATGCTTGATTCGTTCCACAATGTAATGAAATATTTCAATCTTTTTGGCACCAATTATTTCTGGAAGGCCTATGTATTTGGAGCATCCACCATCTCGCTATATATCTAATACACTTCGAAAAATCCTTCTTTGATGTTCAAGGATTTTGTGGCCAAAGTGAATGTTAGACTTAGTTTTATTAATCAAATGACCGGATGCTTGTTTATACTGGTTAAAAAATGTCATGTAAGACTATCGCAGAATCCCGATTTTCTCTACAAAAAAATAACGCATCGGTGCAAAAAATAAGTGACTAATAACTGGTCCAGTCTTGCTAATTTTGATGGCCTGTAAACGTCTTTGTTAGATTGCACGATGAATCATATGGCTAAAAACTTTAGAAGAAATGATATATAATTACGGAGATAGTGGATCTCCTTGCCTCAATTCTCTCCATGGTTTGAAAAAACCTTTAGCTTCTCCTTAATCAATGTTGAAAACGATACAGAACGAACACAAGTCATAATCCATAGAATCCAATTCTTCCGAAAAACCAATATGCATGTTGGTTTCATGTAGGAAATCCCATTTGATTCGATTATAGACCTTGGATATATCTATTTTTATTGCCATGTATGTATGCGAGCAATCTCTTTTCACACTTAGAGAATGTAACACTTCATGCGATACTAAGACATTATCCATGTTTGGACGTGCTAGTACAAAAGCACTCTTTTTCAGAGATTAACAATGGTAGTAGACTTTTTAATCTGTTAACCAAAGATATTGGAAATGATCTTTTAGCTCACATTACAAAGTGAGATAGGTATGAAATCTGATATTGTTGCAGGACTTGCTATTTTTGGAATTAAGCATATGTTGGTGTGGTTAACTTCTGGATCAAGCGTATTATTGTCAAAAAGTTGTTTTACCTCAGCATAAAGTTCATCTTTAATATCATCCCAAAATAGTTGATAGCAATCTGCATTATAACCATCGGGGCCCGGAGCCTTTAACTTTCAAATCGAGAACATTGCTTCCTTGGGCTATGTCATTGTCACATGTTGTGTTAATTTCTCTTTCATCTGATTTGTAACACGGCTGGAGAATCCATCAAAGACTTGCTGATAATTTTTGGGTGTTAGTGATGGTGTACAAAATAAGTAACATAAGTGATTTGTGACTAAAGCTGCCAAAGCAGCAGTACCCCTATATTCATGACCATGATCATCAAAAAGTTTAGTGATTTGATTCCTTGATACTTGGTTCTGTGCGGACTGAAAGAAATATTTCGTGTTTTGATCGCCTTTTTGAAGCCATAACATTCGGTTTTTTGCTTTCCAATATAATTCTTCCTACATATAAGCTTTGTTTAACAATCTCATATATTGTTAGATCATGTGAATAGACTTCTTTTTTGTAATCTATTCATGTATCTTCCTTTTGTAAAGCTCAATGTATTCTTTTGAATTCATTCGATTTCGTTACTTCCATTGAGATATAGTTGATCGGCATTGAATTAGCCAAGAGTTGAGACTTGTATATGGAGGTTTAGATTTCCAGCACTTCATCACAGTTGTATTGAAGTCAAGCTTAATTTATAACCGACTATCAAACATAAAACATCCTCTTTTAACCTCGGTATTCATCACGAAATGTGTTAAAACAGGTCTGTGATCGGAATTTTTGATTTCCAGAAATACTGAATTTGATTCCGTGAATATATCTAACCAATCCGGATTTACTAGAGTCCTATCAAGAAAATATTCCACATCATGCCCATATCGTTTTCTCATCCAAGAGAAAGGACTTTAAAATGAAGATCCTTCAAATTACAAGCTTGATATAATTCTCTAAATAAAAAGGATCGTACTGATCTTGATCGTCCCCTACCTTTTCGCCATTGTTCAATGTTTCATTAAAATCGTCAATACTAATCCATGGGCCGCTTCGAGTATTCGCTATTTTTTTTAATTAATTCCATGTATGGTTTTTGAATTGCCGATTAGGACTTTCGTACACAACAAACAAATAAAAGCTACTTTCATTATTTTCAACATTACAATCTACAAGATTTGGACCAGAACTAAGAACTAAAACAGAGACATTGTTTTTCCACACATGAACTAACCCCCAGGAGATATTACTTTAGAACCCTGAAAACCCAAATCGAAAACTAAATCTAAAACATAACTATCATGTTGCTTTGTTTCCAAGAGGAAAATGATATCAGGGAGAACCTTGCGATTTTCCTCCTTTAGATGTCAAACTACCAGATCATTATCCAAAACTAGACAGTTCCAACTCAATGTCTTCATGGATCCAATGGCGATACCAGGTCCACCGCACCTCCGAATTGTGAGTCAAGATCCTTGTTATCCTCATTGCTACAGTTTTTTCACCATTTGGTAAAGGAGAAGAATGGCTTGGCCAGGCTTCATCATCATCTCTTGCAAGTAAACGGACGAACAGTGTCCATTGGATCATATTCAGGTATATTAGGTACTTCCGGAGGGGTCGCCATTGGAGGTACATCTGTAACATCAGATACATCATGTATTATGATGCCTCTATTTTCAGTTGGAGTAGGAAAGTCATTCTGATCAGGTTCATATGCGTCATCATCTTCATCGCCAGAGTGGTGATCAGCTTCGCCATTGGGGACCAAACAATGGTCGGTATCTGATATTACTCGGTTATAATGCCTTATAGTGGATATTTATACTTGCTATTTGGCATTAAAACGAGTGTTTTCCTTGTAGTCTTGGCATATTTTCAAGTTTCTAGGTGTTTGAGTCGTTCAGGTGCAAAAGAATGGATTTTAGGAAGTTTCAGCATAAAACGGCTAAGTTTGAAGATGATGGGATCGATCCAGAAAGAGAGGGATCGATCTAGCCATTTGCATAGAAGAGATCTATCAATCTCAACTATAGATCAATCCCTCAAACCGAAACTTCTACGGAAAATCAAATCGATCTACATCAAGATCGAGCTGAAATCACAAGAGCTTGATCAATCTACATAGGAGATCGATCGATCCCTGGCCACGAACAGAATTGAAGAGTTTTCCAAAATGACGATTATGCCCTCAAGACCTATCATGTCTAGTTTATTTTTCTTATTTTTAGAACTATAAAAATCCCTAGGCTTAATGTTATTTTCATTATCGTTTAATTTATTTCCAGAGCTTTTACAGAGAGACGGGATCTGAACCTTTGTATTTGGAGAATATTTCTAAACTCTGTCTTTTATTTTATTTAATTTGGTTTTTTAATATGTGTTCTTCTTTGATTATGCTTTGTGTTAACTTAGCTATGTGTGAGTAGTTCGCTTGTTAGGTTTTAGGGGTTTCCCAGGGAAACCAGGATTTGATAGTTAAGGTTTAACATAATGGATTGGATCTGTTAGGTTCTTAGTCTAAATGTGTTTTTAATTCATGAATTAGAGTAGCTAGCTAATTCATTGATATTATATTAATAAACGCAAAGAGATTTGGTTTAGGGATATGATCTAGTCTAGATGAGCAGATGGTCTTGCTTAGCGAGAGTATTGTCTTGAATGTCTATGAAGAATTGAATCTGAACTTAATGCTTGATTGAATTATTAGACATGCGATAGTTCATATTTGATGACACAAACATAGGACTTAATACTCCGAGAATAGATTAATCTAATTATGTCTTTCATGTTGAAAACTATTTTCAATACTAAATCATGCACGTAAATTTGAGCTTCAAACCTGAATGCATGTGGAATTCCCTAACGCGTGACGATTTTTTAATTGAATTACAACTGTTTTAATTTATTGCTTTTATTTTCAATCGTTCAAAATCAAACAACTTTTTAATTACCGTCTTATATAGAATCAACGTTTAATTGAAAGCTGCACAATCTGATCTCTGTGAATTTGACTATACTTTTACTATTGAGGCTTGTTTACTGCAGTGTAGATTTAAGATTGATATATTGAGCCTATTAGATTTTTGGCGTCGCTCCCAGGGACCAATTATGCCTTTTAAGTTTTATTTAGATTTTAGTCTAAAGATATTCTATTTTTTCAGCACTAATCGCGTTTCTCTTTTCTTGAATTCATTTTTACAGGTGCATGATCCTACGATCTAATAAGTCTAAGGAATTTCTCAGCCCTAGTAACCAAGAACTCTTGAATATAGAACGCTAAAACCAGAAAGTAAGAAGAAACGAAAGCTCATCCAACACAATGGGAGATAACGTCATTCTTAACAATCAGAAACTAATCACGTTTCTCTTTTCTTGAATTCATTTTTACAAGTGCATGATCCTACGATCTAATAAGTCTAAGGAATTTCTCAGCCCTAATAACAAATAAATCTTGAATTTAGAATGCTCAAACCAGAAAGCAAGAAGAAATGCAAGCTCATCCAACACAGTGGGAGATAACGTCATTCTTATCAATTCGGTCTTTCCAGAAGATCAAGACGTCAAAATTCCTCCTGGAGTGCAGAACGTCCAGAATCCTAAACCAGGATTACAGCAGTTAGAGCAGTTGGTCAACCAACTGGGAGGAAACGGCAATCAAGTACCGCCAGAATAACAAGGAGAAAACGGTAATCAAGTGCCGCCTGGACAAGGAGCTGGTAATGCTAACCAAGGTTCTGGTAATGGTAATCAAAATCCACAGTTGGACAAAATTACATCTCTTTGGGAGATCCTCAAGATTTTTTCAATTGACAACAACATAACAGGGTTCTGGTTGGAGACTTTAACAATCCTGAAGCCTTCTTCGCTAATAGGAATGTTGATATCAAAATTCCTTCAGCAAGATTTTGTCTTATTTATGAAGTTACGACGTCCTCAGTACACAATGACTCTAGGAGGATTCATCGAGGAGATATTCTACCTGAGGAAAAGTAGAGAACACCTGAGTACTCAGTATTCATTGTGACGCAGGTGGACGTGAACTCAAGTCGTAACTACTTCGAAATTCCTAGAGAATATGCTGAGGTCGTAAGTCGTGAAAGTTCAAGCTGAGCAAGAAAATCGGAAATGACCGAGAAGTCCAGAAGACGCAACTAGAATATCTGAATTGCTACCTGAGATATCCCGAACGCAGTGGGAATCTTAGAACTGCTACCTGAGAATCCGGAAGCCCAGCAGGAATTTGGGGAAAATGAGCAATATAAATAGAGAGAGATGTCAAAACGAAGGGGGATTCTTTTCTAAATTTTTACATAGAGTTTGTACACAATTATAGCTTTAAAGCAATTCATAAATCAATAAATTTCTATTTTCTTATTAATTTTTGTTGTGATTGTTCTTACTTAGACGAAATTCTACGAATTCTTCATCAAAATTCTTATAAATTACTTTGTGGATTTTAGCATTCACAAATTGGCGCTAAAAGGAGGGGGTTTTAGATTTTTTATGCATAATAGCATCACAACCAGATCCATGACGTTCATACTCGAAGAACAACAGCATCAGTTGGAGGAATGCCCCAACACGATCCAGACACTCCGCCAAACCATGCTATCCAAGAGGCTGAAAAATCAAGATGCCCTGAACCAATCCCTTCTCGATAGACTTGACAAAATGGCGAAAGAATTTGCATATCAAAATAAGGTGATCACTCAGTGCCTCGACCGAGCGATCTTAACTCGCCGATGATCGCTCCGTCCAGCGCGACAATACCCTACCACTGGAAAACACTCTAGGAGACTATCATACACTCTAACGCCCAGCTTAACCACAATTGACGCGCAGCACTTAGGCGATATGGATGTTCAACCTAACATTGATCCCCAAGTGGAACAACAACGTCAAGCATTAAATCAGCCCTAGGCGGATGCAGATCCATTAAACCAGACTGAACATGTCGTGAATCCAGAAGTCAACGCCGGACGGACTGACTCGGCTGACTTCAAGGATAGTATCAGTACTCACACTGACTGATCAATCAATCTCAACCATCGGGTAAAGAGATCCAAGAGATGAAAAAATATCTCTAACAAGCCATTCGCCGAATGAACTCTAAGGTCCACCAAGCAACCAGCTCGGTGCCTAAACTAGTCTGACTTATGGAAGAGACGTTTCAAAATTCGTATGCCCCATATATCAAAGACACCAAAGTGCGGAACCCTGGAAAAAACAAGATCCCTTTTTACAAAGGGAAAACACACCCGAGCGTGTACTTGACAGCATTCTGCATAGCGGTTGGTCGAGCACAATTTGACGAGCATGAAAGAGATGCAGGCCACTGCCAAATCTTCAGGGAATATCTTCAAGGACCAGCACTCAGGTGGTTCTCCGGACTGCCTGAGATCTCGGTCCATAGCTTTAACCAAATGAGTCTAATCTTCCTCAAACATTACTCAATCTACATTGAAAGAAATATATTCGATGCAGACATGTGGAGCAAGACCCAGGGGTCTAACGAACCCCTCAGGCAGTTCATTAACCGATTCAAAGAAGTCATATCCGAGTAGTAGTCACAGATAGTGCCGCTATCGCCGCCCTAAAAAAAGTCATCTGGGGCGAATCAGAATTTTGAAAAGATTTGATCCTAAGAGCCCTAACAACCATTGACGATGCTCTTCACAAAGGGAAGATCTTCGCGCATATAGAATAAGACCTAATCGAAATGCGCAAGAGGAGTAGAGAGAATCAGCATGAACACCAATAGAGCGCTCAGCACGTCAAGCAATTCCACAGCTGAAAAATAGTTTATTGTTCTTGTTGCTATTTTAATAAAACCTATTTGTAGCTTTGGACAGCGAACTACGACCGGGCTTGATCCCCGCACTAAGGCATACACTCGTAAATTTCATCTCGCCTCAGCCCTCTGCTACCTCATTCCAAAATTTTTATTTACAAAAATGAGGGAGATCAATCTGGCCCTTCATTCCGCCTCATCTATCCGCTACCTCAGTACAAAGTTTTCCTCAACAAATGGAGGAGATATATCTGATCATCAACCTTAACAGAATTGAATCTCTACAATGCATATATCCACAACCAGCTGCATCACACATATATCGGAAATGAAGTCCCTACATCATAATATTGCAAACAAGTCTTTCAGAAAGCTGGCCTCCGAAACAAGACCACGACAATACACGCTCACCCAACAACTTGCACCAACAACTAAGCATGTCGCTGTATGACAATAAACTTGATGTCAAATATGCGGGTCTTTGCTAAGTAAGCATCTAAGATATCACTTAAGCAAACATGATAACACCTAAGTAAAGCTCAAATCCGGCTCAGCCCAAAAGAAACGTATGGAAGCAACATGCAAAGGTTAAAGCACATTTCAAATCTAACCTGATAAAAAAAAACCATTCAAACGATTCAAGGAAGGTCAAAGTTCAAACATCCAACATAAGTAAAGGTTCAGGTAAAAGCCTCCTAAGGAAAATATGTTACAATACAACGCAAAATAAAAAACAAAGAAAAATGAGCATAGGGGAAGAAAAGCCCAGATGGTCATTCCATTGCATCTTCGTTCTTCTGAGCATTTTTGGGGGCTTCTGTTACACCAATAATCCCAGTATGAGCAGCTATCTCCAAGGTTTTATCTGGTCAGCCCAAACATTTACTTCACCCTCTTCAACCTTAGCAACCTTCACGACCTCTGCACCAAACATCTTTTCATTCTCAGCATTAATAGCTTCCACCTCAAACAGAACCAAGGAGAGGCAAGTTATTACAATAGGGACTAGTGACGTCCACAAGACTAGATCCTGATGGATGACCAGAACCACTAATCTGAAATCTTGAGGAGAAGTCACCATCCACATATTTGAAGGTCACCCAACTCGCCAAACTCGCTGGAAGACCTGGGGGCTAATATGTTGATGTCAAAACCCCCTCAGCAAGATTTCATCTTATTTATGAAGTTACGACATGCTCAATACACAATGACCCCAGTAGGATTCATCGAGAAGATATTATACCAAAGGAAGAGTATAGAAGACTTGCGTACTGGGTATTCACTATGACGCATGTGGACGTGAACTCAAGTCATAACTGCTCCGAGATTCCTGGGAAATATGTTGAGGTCGTAAGTCGTGAAAGGTTAAGCTGAGCGAGAATATCATAACTGACCGAGGAGTCCGAAAGATGCAGCTGGAATATCTGAACTGCTATCCGAGATATCTGGAATGCAGCGGGAATTTTGGAACTGCTACCTAAGAATCCAGAATCCCAGTAGGAATTTGGGGAAATGAGCAATATAAATATAGAGAGATGTCAAAACGAAGGGGGATTCTTTTCTAACTTCTTACAGAGAGTTTGTACACAATTATAGCTTTAAATAAATTCAAAAATCAATAAATTTCTATTTTCTTATTAATGTGTGTTGTGATTGTTCTTACTTAGACGAAATTCTATGAATTCTTTATCAAAAGTCTTATAAATTACTTTGTGGATTTTAGCATCCACAAGGAACGCCCTTCATCCTTGTCAACCTCAGAGACAGGATTATCAGTTTCCTATCCAGCTCGTCCAGTTTCTCAGGCATAATCAATTCCATGGTTTGCCTACTGAACATCCAATGGACCATATTGAACACCTTTGAAGACATATGTGGCACCGTTCAACTCAATGGAGTCTCTAAGGATTTCACTCACTGCAAGCTCTTCAATTATTCACTTGCAGACAAAGCTCTAAGGTGGTTAAAATTTCTAGCACCCAACTCCATCGAAATTTGGGATGACTGCAAATCCAAGTTCTTGAGCCACTTCTACATGACTACAAGGACCAATAACATGAAAAGCAAGATTTTTCAGTTTCAGCAAGGTCTTGTAGAGTCTTTCTTCAAAGCATGGGAAAGGTTCAAGGAATATCTACGCGATTATCCTCATCATGCTTTCTCCAAGCTGAATCTCCTCAACACTTTCTATAGAGGTATCGATCACAAGTGTCAGCCTTTTTCTTGATACAGCCAACAATGGTGATTTCATGACTAAACATGTGAATAAAGCATATAAGCTGATTGAAAATCTCGCTGCAAGCAACAACAATCATTGTCCTGCTTATGACAGAAGAGGAAGATCATCTGGTTCAAAATCTTCTGAACTTGCAGAGGTAAAAGGAATGCTTACTCAACTTCTCAAGAGCCAAAACCAGAAACATGTCAGTTTCGCTGAAGATGTAGAGAAGATTAAAGCGGATTGATTTGCTATCAAAGATCATGTAAATGTAGAAGAAGTGAGCTATGTCAATATACAAGGTCAGAGAATCTTCAATCAAGGTGGTAATCAATGGTTCAACAAGGCTAGTTTTTCTTGGAGAAGCACCAATGTAGCAAATCCCGAAGATCAAGTGTATCCTCCTCAACAAATCACCTTTGTGCAGTATTTAGGATAATCTTTTGGTCAAAATACAGGTGTAAATGGTTTTCAAGGAAACCAAAATAGGAACTTTGTGCAGAACTCCAACTCAGGCGGTTTTCAAACAACCTCTCAGCATGGGTTTGAACAAGCAGCTCCACTTCAAGTTCAACAAGACAACAAGATGGAATCGATGCTCAAACTGTTGGAATTCGTACCGATTTATAACTCTTTATAAATATTAATTACAAATTTATATTCCCAGAATTCGTGCAAATAATGAATTAGACCTAAATCTTAAGGTATATAATATACTTGGTAATTACGCAGCGGAAAGGTTAACGAAACTAGTCGAGGTTTCTGAGCACTCCAAGTGTCGTGCCTCTAGCGGTATCCACACGCACACAAACTGGATCGAACTGGTATGCTAGTACCAACGAGATCAAATCTCAGAAGAGTCGTCGCGACGAACTATTCGTCTCTGCCTCTTTTCTCTCTAGGTATCAGAGAGAACGTGTATAATTTTGATTTTAGAGCTGTTTTGTTTTTATATATATGATATATAAATTGGTCGTAGGTAGACTTTGATAATTCGTTTAATGATTTTAATCATAAACATGACGTTGACGTATTCGTGAATTGTTAATATTTGGTTTTGCATGTCTATAAAATTAAGTGTTTCTATCGTTCATTGTGAATCAGAAAAGTTGGTTTGGTTTAATTGTAAACCATACTGATTTCAGTTAACTTCCAATTATAAGTCGTTATAATCTTACATAAATAATACGTTTTTCCATNTGATTTCAGTTAACTTCCAATTATAAGTCGTTATAATCTTACATAAATAATACGTTTTTCCATATTAAGTTCCAATTATGATGGGATCAATATTGAATTTATTTGGCTTATGGTTCATAGAAAAATAATTAATAATTAAATTGATTTAATGATTTCAATCCCATATATA